>CM045927.1:12181569-12321569 GCA_025177825.1 Aechmea fasciata | reverse complement strand
ATTTAATATAATATATTTTGAAATATTGAAAAAAGAAATAATTGTTTCGGGTTCAAAATTTTGGGTTCGGGTTCGGATTCGGGTTTCGGATTTTTGGTCGGATTCCGGTTTGGAAATGGATTTTTAAAATCCGTCGGATTCGGGTTCGGGTCTCGGGTTTGGAGTAGGGGTTCGGATTCGGGTTTTTAAAAATTTGCCCCGAACCCGACCGTTAACATCTCTAACCACCTTTCCCATGCATGGGATGCCCTCATCTTATCATATTTGACGAACCGCGACAACAACATATAATTTTTACTCTAATTTGTTAACTTAAAAAAATCAGTATTTTATTTTGTGACAGAAGGTCAAATTAGGACAAATCAAATTTAAAATGACGGAAAGCCGGATCACAATCGAGATTTATAAACACTGTGTCTGTTGGAAAATCTTTCTGATTTTTTATTACAATATTTTTTAAAAACCACATTCAAAAGTCTAATTTTAGGTTTAACAAAATTTCGAAACGAATTTAAATAACAAATACTTTAGAAAAAAGGTTTAGATAAGGCTAGTGGATCGAGACGTACAGTCCTATAAGCAAAATTGCGCACCGCACGTCTGTCCGGCTTGTGCCGTGCATTTAAAAAAGAGCATAATTCTCATTTTTAATTTGAGAATAAAGAAATATATATATATACCATCAACACCGTTTTAGTTTTCAATGTGGGACTAAACCATACACACGAAAACTTTAGTTAGGCTTTCATGCAGAGCCCATTAATAATTATTGGGCTCCCAAGAGACCTTAACAAGTTTTAAATTACAATAAAATCTAAAAAAATTCAATAATGTCTATACGTACGCTTTAAGTGAATTGATTATATCTGTGGCTATTTAAAACCGGCATCTCAATTTTCGGTTGCCACCTGTTGTTTGCGGATTGCTTGTTGTATTTATGTCTAAGATATTTATTTACAAGAAAAGTTAAAAAGTTTGAAAGTAGTAGTTTTTTTTTTTTTTTCCTAAAAATGTTGTCGGAGCCGGATCTATAATCCTTCGAATCCGATCTAAAATTCAAATTTTATTATATTTATTAATAATTATATCAAATTTAATAATTTTAATTATTTTTAATAAATAAAACTAAAATAACTAATGTTATGATGTTGAATATAAAAAATTATTAGAACCTTCAATTTTTAGAGATAAATTGTTTTTCACGAGCATTATTAATCTTACCTCAATTAATTCAAGTTCATCTCTTAGGATTATCAAAAAAAATCTCAACTCAAAAATCACTAAATGAGTAATATTGAATATAAATAAATGTTGGAAGCGTGATTTATTCTGATATCACTTGTTGGAGTTGGTATTTATACAGATACCGATTTAACTCAAGATCTAAAATAAAACAAAATAATATGGAGATCTTGGGGGGGTATTGTTGAGGCCAAAATTGAAACGTACCGACTTAAACCACGTATGAGCCAAAGAAATAGGGACACGTGGTAGACCAGGAGTCGGCACTAAGGCGCCTGAAGGTCAAGAGCGTTTAGGCGGGAACGATTGAGAAGTTAGGCGTAACTTTCATGAGGAGTTAGTGTAACTTCCACAGGGCGTAACTTCCATGAGGAGTTAGTATAACTTCCACGGTTATGGCTACAACCACTTCCCCCCACTACTTTCAACCAACTAATAATGTGGCTATAAATAGTAACCTTGAAGCTTGCAATTAATAGGGGTTTTTCTCCATCCTGAACGAAAAGACCACCATTATTTCTTCTGCATTTTATTGCTTTTCTAAGAGTAGTCTAAATGTAATCTTTTTTTTTTTCCGCATTTACTGCTTTCTTAGGAGTAGTTTGTAAGTCAGATCTTTGGAGTCTGTCTGCCCCACGGGCATCATTTCGTTGTAAACTATATTTGTAGAGTTTATACGCACAGGCATACGGTGTATAAGCTATGTTGCGAGTACGTATGTCCTTGAGCACACTTTGTATTATTATTATTATATTAAGATATTTGACTCTTTCAGCAGATCAGTTATTGTGTACTTCTTCCATTCGGCTCTGTAAGCCCACCAACTCTTGTGTTGTTTGATCATTCGGCTCTTCGGCCGACCTTCCTACTTGTCTGATCGATCAAAGGGCGCAATTTTCGAGAGTCATTATCAGTTGCCGTTTCTCATCCCGACACGCTCCTCGAGGAGGATCTTTGACCGGATCAAAGGTCGAAAAATTCGGCTCCTAACAGTTCTATATATTTTTACCTATTTATTTATCATATATTTTACTGCTCCAACTGGGCTTTTGATTCATTATGCTTGAGACTTTACTTCATCAGAGTCCAAATTTAATAAATGCCTGCAGAGTTGGTCAGACATCAAGAAGAAGAAGAAGAAGAAGAAGAAGAAGAAAAAAGAGTAGGTAGATCTCAATCAATGAATGAGTGGTTGCATGAGCATGGTCACAAGGAGGAAAAAGTGTATGTATGTTTTTGCTCTTATGGGCAAGTACCTTTTCATGGTGTAACTTAATTTATTTATATTTATTTTCTTCCAAATGTTTTGACTTGGTGTCACCCAATCTCTGATTTGTACTAACCAATTAATCTTTTTCATGGGTTTGGTAATTTAACTGGTGTTCTCTCATTATGAGTTATTTTTTGAAGTAAATTTTAGAAAGAACAGTTTTGGAAGTCTCTATATAATGCTATATATATATATATATATATATATATATATATATATATAGAGAGAGAGAGAGAGAGAGAGAGAGAGAGAGAGAGAGAGAGAGAGAGAGGGGTTTGCTAGAATACTATCGGTAGTAAACGAGCCGTTTTACTACCGATTTTTTTTCGATGATAGAGCGTTCAAATTGACGATCGGTTCCGTTGAACATGATCTATACCATTTGAAGTATTTAGAAATCAAATTTCAAATCTTTTCGACATCATTTGCCTAATGATCAAAGTATTTGAAAATTTGTAATTTTAATGGTCGATAAGAGGCGTTTTCTCGTATAACGGCGCAAAGATATCCAAATCAATTGAATTTTTGTTAAAAAATTCTTTAAACTATTTAAAACAAGATCTATACTCTTGATCTTGATTGCAAGACTCCTATCATCATTTTTTTAAGAGTATTCATTTTCAGCCATTCATTTTTCTGTTCACTTGATTGATAAAAGAACAATATTGAAAGTGCGTGAAATTTAATTTCTAGGTAGTTTAAATGGTTTAGATCATACTTAACGGAGCCGATCGTCAATTTGGAAGCTCTATCATCGAAAATAAATCGGTAGTAAACGGCTCGTTTACTACCGATAGTATTCTTGTTCAACTCATATATATATATATATATATATATATATATATATATATATATATATATATATATATATATATATATATATATATATATAAGTCCTATTTGGTATCTATTAATAAGCGACGAATTTGGTCTTTAGTAAGTTTTCTACCCTTGGATTAACCCCTTTGATTAATTTTACACGTTAGATTATACTATTCAACCAACTACCCACTAAACCCTAGGGGGCCCACATCATCCTAGTCGCACATCTTTTAATCCAATGGTAGAAAACTTACTAGCACCAAGTCATTGGTGCTATTAATAGTATTCCAGCCTAGTTCTATATATATATATATATATATATATATATAGTCCTACTGAATACTATCGATAAGCACCATGCATTGGGTGCTACCAAGTTTTCCAGTTAGATCCACCCCTTTGATGATTTTCACCCAGTTAGATCATACTATTCAACCAACTACCCACGTAACCTAGGGGGCCATCATCCTAACCACACATCTTTCAATCCAATGGTCAAAAACTTGGTAGACCAACGACTTTGCTATTAATAACATAGTAGCCTAGTTCTATATATATATATATATATATATATATATATATATATATATATATATATATATATATATATATATATATATATATATATATATATATATATATATATATATAGAATTGGGCTCCTATGCTTTTAAAAGTACAAGTCATTGGTCTTTGTAAGTTTTTAGCCCTTGGATTTATAGATGTGAGGTTAGGATGATGTGGGCCCCTGGATTAAGTGAGTGGTTGGTTGAATAGTATAATCTAACGGATGGAAATGATCGAAGGTGTAGATTTAACAGTAAAAAAATCACAAGCACCAAGGACTTGGTGCTTTTAAAAGCACCATATGACTCTATATATATATATATATATATATATATATATATATATATATATATATATATATATATATATATATATAGGCTAGGGCTACATTAATAGGATAGGAGCACCTATCAAGTTTTTAATCCTTGGATGAGAAATTGTAGGGTTAGGATGATATTAGTCGGTTAGAGTTGAATGGTCCCCCAGGGTTGAGTGGTCTCCATTTGGGTTATAATATTTAATCCAATGGTTAGAAATGATAAAAAAAGTTGATCTAAAGGCTCAAAAGCGATAGGACAAGTGCTCCTATCCTATTAAAAAGATAGTAATAGGACTCTATATATATATATATATATATATATATATATATATATATATATATATATATATATATATATATATATATATATATATATAGAGTAGGGCTACTGTACTATTATGAGTATTGGAGACCTACTACTCATAAGTTGTTTTCGATGATAGAGCTTCCGAATCGACGATCCACTCAGTTAAATATGATCTAGAGTATTTAAAACTTCTAGAAAATAAATTTCGTAATTTTTCAAAATCATAATAAAGTCCATCAAATGGGCATACAATGTACGGCCTAAATCGAACGATGTACTAAAAATAAATGATCGGATCCTTCAATTTAAGATCGGAGTTATTGACCTTTATTTAGGTAGTGAATAGAATTTTCTATCAAAAATTCAACCTATTTCAATTCTTTTACACCGTTAAACTACCAAGTATCCCATATCTAGTTAAAAATTATCAATTTTGTGAGCTTTTGATCGTAAGGTAAATGATATCGAAAAATTACGAAATTTATTTTCTAGAAGTTTTAAATACTCTAGATCATATTTAACTGAGTGGATCGTCGATTCAGCTCTATCATCGAAAATAACTTATGAGTAGTAGGGCTCTCTACTCATAATAGTATATAGCCCTACTCTATATATATATATATATATATATATATATATATATATATAGAGTAGGGCTACTATACTATTATGAGTATAGAGCCCTTACTACTCATAAGTTGTTTTCAATGTTGGGGTTTTCGAATCGGCGATCCACAGTTAAACATGATCTATAGTATTTGAAACTTCTAGAAAATAAATTTCGTAATTTTTCGAAATCATTATAAAGTCCATCAAGCGGGCATAAAATGAACGGTCAAAATCGAACGATGTCCTAAAAAAGTATGATCGGATCCTTCAATTCAAGATCGGAGTTATTGATCTTTATCTATGTAGTGAATAGAATTTTCTATCAAAAATTCAACAAATTTCGATTCTTTTACACCGTTCAACTAGCAAGTATTCCATACCTAAGTAGTTAAAAATTGTCAAATTTGTGACCTCTTGATCGTAAGGTAAATGATATCGAAAAATTATAAAATTTTATTTCTAGAAGTTTTAAATGCTCTAGATAACGTTTAACGGTGTGGATCGTCGATTGAAGCTCTATCATCGAAAACAACTTATGAGTACGAGGCGATCGTACTCATAATAGTATATATAATAGGACTATATATATATATATATATATATATATATATATATATATATATATATATATATATAGAGTCAATTTGGGATACTATCGATAGCACCATGCATTTGGTGCTACCAAGTTTTCCGCCGTTAGATCCACCCCTTTGATGACTTTCACCCGTTAGATCATACTATTCAACCACCCACCCACTTAACCCTAGGGGGGGGGCCCACATCATCCTAACCACACATCTCTCAATCCAATGGCCAAAAACATGATAACACCAATGACTTGGTGCTATTAATAGCATAGTAGCCTAGTTCTATATATATATATATGATGAAATATTGATATTGTTACGACAAACGCATAAATAAAAATAAAATGACGAACACGAAATAATCAAACTACAAGCAGAAAAAAAAAATACATAGATTTACGTGAAAAATTTTTTGCAGAAAAAAATCACGGGCGAGGAAGGAGAGAACTTTACTATCGAACGAAAAAAGAAATATAATGTTCAGAAGATACTACAACCAATTAAGATCTCACACCTCTAGGACAAAAACGAAAAAGAAAAATTCTTAACGGGTTTCAGATCTACCCACCGCATACATTCATTTTTTCTTCATAATTTTATTTTCCGATTTGGTCGCACCGCGAAATTGTCAGTGAGTCAAAAATCCGAACTTGAGTCGATTATCAATTTCGAGTCATGCATCTAACAGATATGCTGAAATATTGAACAATCTAATGGATCTTTCGAAGGAAACCAAAGCATTATTTTTCTGTACAAAACTAAGCTGATTTGAAAAATTACTAATATATTATATTTTACTTTTGAGATTCAAAAATTTATTCTAATTTTTATATATAGCCTTAATTTGTGCTTCAACTAATAGTTTTAGACATTTTTGTCAAACATCTAGCTTCTATTTTCCGAGGAGAGACTTTGTTTCGAAAGCTGGATTTAATTTGAATTATGATATATATGAATATCACGCACTCTATTTTTTTCGTAAATAAAATTTGTACACCCATTTTTTGAATGGAGATCTTATATTTTATCTATTCAGCGGATGGGCGCTGTTGGATAATAGGGTGAAAAATTTACAATCAACATTAGATGTACAGGACCGACCCTCTCTAGAGCAAGTTGCAAAGAACTTGGTGGTTGGTACTCGATCATGACCTAAGTTCGAATTCTAATTGATTCACATTTCTAACTAAATTTATTTCTAAATAAAATAAATGAAACAGGTAGCATGCTACCTATCTCTCAAAAAAAAAAAAACATTAGGGGTATACAGATAGTAACGCTCTTCTTTTACGAAAATGTTCATTATACTCGTTACAAATAATAGGGTGTAAATTTTACATCGCGACATTTGAAGCGTACGTACATGTAGCAGTGCTCTTCTTTTAGCTACCGTTTGATTTGGAGTTAAGAAAAAACTAGTTATTTCAGAAATAGTGTTAAGTTTAGGGTTAAGGTGAGGTTAGAGTATTTTTTGTATTTGGTTTGAGGTTGGAGTTAGTTCAGGATAGTGAAAAATAGTGTTTGGTTGAAATAAATGGGATAAAAAAGATAGTGAGTAATTATGAATAGAAAATAGTATTTAGTTGAGATTTGCTGGGATTAGATAGGATTATCTAAGTCGGGATAATCCATTTGAGATGGAGTTAGCTAACCTCATCTATTTTTTAGAGTGTTTGGAAATAATATGAGGGTTAAGAAGTTATTCCAGCCCTTAACCTCCAACCAAACGGAGGCTTAATTAAGATATAAACACATGTAAGCTTGCTTGAGAGGAATATATATATACATCTCAATACCCATTAATTTTACATGAAACGAAAAGACACCAGTAAAACTCATGAGCATCACCTAAATTAATTCACATACCATGCATCTAGCTACTTAATTAATTATATATCAACTGCCATATATGACAGTTATTTATGCAAAAAAAAAAAAGAAACATTCAAAATTTCATCTTATGTTATATTTTTATGTATATTATTATATTATTTAAATAGTTGTTCTCATTGACCGTTGAATTCAAACAAAACAGTTGCACATGCCCACGTTAATTAACAAGCACATTAAGATTCCCCCATCCAAATTACAAGGCAATTAATCCCTCACACTTACTTATATATATATATATCTATATATATATATATATATATATATATATATATATATATAACCCTACTAATAATTGACCCTAGTACTGTTCACTCCATTTTAAAAACATGACTTAATTAACACACAGGCACGTACAACACAAGGACCATATTGCGAATTAGTCCCTGAACGTTCTACTTAAACACTACTAATCCTCAAATTTTTGACATATTAATTGTACAGAGACCAATTAAGGCGCAATATCAGAATAGTACAGGGACTAAATATCCGTACATTTCATTTAAGATCTAATTACTATATATGTAGACTCTACTCTTAACTAAATACTACTATCAACTGCAATGTTGGTAGTGGTGGTGGTCGCAGCAGCAGCAGCAGCAGCAGCAGTGGTAGCAGCAGCAGCAGCGGTGGGGGTCGTAGTGTGACTCAGAAGCATTTGTCGGAGACCGCGCGCGTACTCGAGCAACCGGTCGATCCCGGGGATCGTATCCTTGACCTCTTCCTGAGCCTCGAAATCCTTGAGCCAGGCGTAGAAGAGGGGGAAGGCGTCGGGGTCGACGAGCTTCGCCTCGGTCACCTCCTCGAAGACGGCCAGCCAGTAGGACCCGCAGCCGAGCACGATGTCGAGGATCCCGATGCCGTCGCCGCCGAAGAACCTCTTCCCCTTGAAGCCCCCCTCGCGGAGCTCGTTCTCGATCAGCTTGAGGTTCTCGTGGACTTGCGCCACCGCCGCCTTCTGGGCTTCCCCCGACGACGCAAACACCGCCCCGACCGCCGGCCCAAGCTGCATTGCATCGCATCGCATTGCATTATCACTCAGCATAAATTAATTATTATTGACAGAACAGATATATATAGATATTAAATTTATTCAAATATATATATATATATATATATATAGCAAGTCTGATTTGATAAATTATAATAAATTCAATGTATCTGTTCTGTCAATAACGATAATACGTACCTTATCGTCGGCAAAGTGGCACCAGAAGCGGGCGAGGGCGCGGTCGAAAGGGTCGGAGGGGAGGAGGGGGCGGAGGGTAGGGAAGGCGTCGTCGAGGTAGTGGAGGATGACGAGGGACTCGGCGACGGCGCCGCGGGGGGAGTGGAGGAGGACGGGGACTTTCTGGTAGACGGGGTTGTTTTGGAGGAGGGCGGGGGACTTGTTGGAGAGGTCCTCCTCGGCGTACTCGAACTCCAGGCCCTTCAGCTTGAGCGCCAGCTGGACGCGGTGCGTGTATGAGCTTGCCCATGACCCCAACAGCTTCAGATCACAACAACCTGCTGCTGCTGCTGCTGCGGCTGCTGCTGCTGCTGCTGGTGGTGGTAATGAATCCATACCGATCTAATATATGTGTTAGTATGTTTATGAGGTTATAGATGGATATATATAAGGTTTTTACCAAGCTTCTCTTCTCAATTATAGTGTTATGGATTGGGTTGAGTGGTGTGGGGTGGTGGTTATATAGAGAGGGAGAGAGGGAGGAGGAGGAGGAGGAGGAGAAGAGGAGGCTACATTAATGTTAGGAGTTGGGGGGAAATTTTGGTGTGTGGGTCCCACTAAAGGGGGTGAGTGCATTGGGAGGGGTGGAGGAACCCTATGTTGATTGGCAAGCTTCTTTCCCAAGTTAACTTACTAGTCAAGCTACTTAATTACTCTCTTTTGTTTGATGATTGGCATTAATCATTAATTTCAAAAGTTAGAGCCGTTAGAAACATATAATTAATTTATTTAAAAGTGTACAGATATAGTACTTACGGAATTCGATTTCGACTCGGCCCAATCAACTTCATGCACTCGGTCCATTCAGTTTCACGTCATTTCGAACATGACTCGACCCAGTATGACTTTCAGCCACAGGACAGAATGCGGCTCATTTAAGCCAAACATCTTTGAGCTGGGGAAGTCTACATCGCAACACTTACACTGCATAACTTATTTTCAGCCAATTATATTTTTTCTTCCAAAATTAAAATAAAATAAGAATATTTTTTAATAATCATGACGGAATAGACAAAATCAAAGGAAAAAAAAAATCTGATTTGTTAAAAATATCACATCAGTAATATAATTTAATATATGCTAAATTTTTTCCTAAGAAATTACCCACCGTCCATAACGTAGCTGACAATGTAGTTGACAGAAAGTTTAATAATCAATATTTACGGCCCTAAATTCGAATAGCTGTTGTTTCAAATTTTTAACTAAATTTATTTATAAAAATAATGAACGAAACATGTAACATGCCATTTTTGTCTTTCTCCCAAAACAAATTTTTCTTGAGATCAGTGATAAATTTACTTCAATGCTTTGCCCTGCTTTAAAATTGTTATAAACATGAAATAATAATAATAAACGATGTCATCTGTATATATAACAGTGGACGTAAATTGTACATCCCTTTTATTCAAAGATCAATTTTTTTCATCCTAATTATATTATATTATTAAATTTTTAATACAAAAAAAAATTATTTGACTTTTTGAAGATTTTCATGAAAAGTCGGTGTATAATTTGAATATATGTGACACCCCATTAGTCCCACATCGGATGGGAAAGGAGTTGTCATTGGGTTTATAATAGACTTAGACACTAGTAATAATAACTAGGCTTAATCATTTTGGGTCGGTGGTTGGGCCCAACGAGTTATTGTTCAGTGGGGTGGGTCGTTACATTTATATCGAGCCGGTTCATTTGGACATGTGTGGCGAGTCTTGGCTGAGCTGACGTCTGGATGACGGACTAGCGAGACGAGTCTCACATCGCCTGGTAATCGTGGGCTGTGTGTGTGATTGGACTGACGTCCTCAGGGCCTTAACGGAGGGAGTTTGTGACACTCCAGTAATCCCACATCGGATGGGAAAGGGTTGCCATTGGGTTTATAATAGACTTAAATACTAGTAATAATAACTGTGTTTAAGCATTTTGGGCCGGTGGTTGGGCCCAAGTTGTTGTTCTTTGCTTGTTAAGGCACTCGTTAATTCTGAATTTAGTCTGCTTTGGTTGTTTTTAGTCAAATTTTAAAAGTAAAAAATACAGCTTTTGACTCAACTTTTACTCAACCTTACAACATTTTTGATTTTACTATTTAAACTTTCAATTTATTTGATTTAAATCAATCAACAATACTTTATATTTATAATTATAATTAAAATACATTATTTATCTTTACAGATATAGTTAACATAATTAATGTAATTTTCACAACTATAAATTTATGAAAATAAGCTATTCACTTAAAATTTAAAGTCAAATTACTGTAATTCAAAAAAGACAAATGAAAATTAAATATTGGGTGTTAAAATCAAAATATTAAAAAATTGAACAGCCGACTCAAAATAGTCTATAATTTAGGTGTACGTTACAGTACAATTTTGCTTTATGTAAAATATATTTGTAGGGTCATGAGCATGTGGATCTAAAGCAACCCTAAAATTTGTAACAATTCAAATATAGAGTATTTACATATATGTAAATATATAAATGGGAATGCTCAAGTGATATAATGACTATAAATAGAGGTGAACATGTGAATCTAGTCACAATGTCTCCCATAAACCTTACCAAATGAAACACAAAACATATCATCTAAAAAAATGTTGGAAAACCCCTCAACTTTACGTCATTCTAAAATAGCCCCATCAACTTTTTTTTTATATAAAAGCCCTCAATTTTTTTTTTTTTTTTTTTTTTTTTTTGTTATGCGAGTGATTTTTGTCGGTTAAATAGAGATTTTATTACATGCATTGATGATTTTTTCATCAAATTTAATAATTTTTTTTATTTAATCGACTAGGAGAATTAATTAAAATAGTATTAATCAAAAATATTTACAATTAAGGAGTTATTTCTAAATGGCTATAATTAATATTTTTTTTTCATTTACCAAATAATTTTATAATTTTCTTGATAAAACGCAATAGTTTCTCGTACAATGGGAGGGGTCAGGGTGGGGTGTAGCTTAATTTGGAGTTTCACGTGAACAAGGTTAATTACGAGGGTGAAGGATAAATAATATGTACTATTATTTTTATATATTTGGGGGGTAAAAATGTATAAAGAACCCTCAACTATACCAAATTCTCAAAGAGGCATCTCAACTATTTCTATTTCATTTCTTTTTGGGTAAACTTCAGCTATATACCACCCCTGTAGTTTCGTACTTTCTCACTTTAGTACCTTATGTCTTAAAGTGTATCAAGTTAATATCACGTGATTTTATTTTTATTTTTTCGTCAGCTTTTCCGTTGAAATTTCGTTAAATTATATACAAAAAACTTCAAATATCCAATCTAGATTTATAAAATATTCACTTTAGTATCCTTTAGTTTTAATTTTATTACTGATTTAACGAAAAAAAATTAGTAAAATCGATAATAAAAATGATAAAAATAAAATCACAGGACACTAAATTGATACATTTTAAACCATATAGTGCTAAAGTGAAAAAATATGAAACCACAGGGATAATATTTAAAGTTTTTTTATTTTTTTTATTAAAACGTGTGAAGGTCTAAATTTTTTAGAAGTAAATAATTTTAGTTAAAGGGCTAATTTCAACAGGGCATATAGTTGCGGGGTCTCCATACATATTTATTTACCTTATGAAGCAAATAAGCAATCATTCCTAGTTGTCCCATATAGGGTCCAATATGTTTTGTACCTGGGTGTTATATTTTCCTGTTGTTTACGGAGCAAATTATTTAAGACCCTAAACTGTACCAATATTATTTTTTTTATATAATATATAGTCTCTATATAAGTACTTATATTATATATATATTTATGTATATAGAGTAGAGCTAGAATATTTTTAGAAACACCCTCCACTTGGTGCTTCTAAGTTTACTTCTTGGATCTACATCCCAATTACTAATATCCGTTGGATCAAATACTATTCCATCTACCACCACCTATCATTATCATCTCAACCTCGCATCTCTCCATCCAAAGGCTAAAAACACTAAAACACCACTCATTTGGTGCTTTTAGATATATTCTAGCTCCACTCTCTCTCTCTCTCTCTCTCTCTCTCTCTCTCTCTCTCTCTCTCTCTATATATATATATATATATATATATATATATATAGAAAGCTAGTATGCTTATTAATAAGTGTCTACCAAGTTTTTAGTTGGATTGAGATGTGTGGTTAGGATGATGTGGGCCCCTTAGGGCTAAGTGGGTGGTTGGTTGAATAGTATAATCTAACGGGTGAAAATTATCAAAAGGGTTGATCTAACGGTGGAAAACTTAGTAGCACGTCTTATTGATAAGCATGTGATCGGACTATATATATATATATATATATATATATATATATATATATATATATTAGGTTTGTGTGCTATTATTAGAAGCACATAGGCCTCCGTGCTCTAAGCCATTTTTGATGATGGAACTTCAATCGACGATTCTCCGTTAGACTTGATTTAGCGTATTTGAACTATCTAGAAAAAATTTTGTGAATTTTCGGTATCATTTTGCTAGCGATCGAAAGGGTTCAAAATTAATAATTTTTAATAGTTGATGTATACCATTTGTAAATTTAACGGTGCGAAGCACTCAAATCGATAAAATTTTGATACAAAATTCTTTATACTATCTACAACAAGATTAATATTTACGATCGAAAATTTTAGTGCTATATCGCCACTTTTTATAAAATTTTTATTTTCAAATTAAAAATTATTGATTTTGAATTCTTTCGATTGCTAGGTAAATGATATAAAAAAATCACAAAAATTAATTTCTAGAAACTTCAAATACGCTAGATCAAGTTTAACGAAATCGATCGTCGATTGGAAAGCTCTATCATCGAACGCTTAAGAAGACGGAGGCCTCCGCTTCTAATAAAGACACAAGACATACTCTCTAGAGAGAGAGAGAGAGAGAGAGAGAGAGAGAGAGAGAGGGGGGGGAGAGTTAGCTTTTGGAATATTGGGGCAATGTCAAACTATTTGCCCTCATTTCAATTTGGCTTCAAAACTATTCACACTCTGCAAATTAGGAGACCATCTTTTCCACTCATTTGACTCCCATTTTCAAGTTGTTTGATGCTTGGAGTTTTTGCCTCCTCATCAATTTATTTAAACACAAATTGTCGAAACATTATAGTACTAAAATTTTCGATCAGAGACATTGATTTTACTATAACTAGTATAAAGAATTTTCTAGCAAAATTTTATCTTATTTGAATACTTCTAAACAGTTAAACTTGCAAACGGTATACATCAACTATTAAAAATTGTTGATTTTGAACTCTTTCGATCGCTAGGTAAATGATATCGAAAAATCGTAAAATTTATTTTCTAAATACTTTAAATACATTAGATCAAGTCTAACAGAGCCGATCGTCGATTCGAAAGCTCCATCATCGAAAATGGCTTAGAAACACGGAGGGCTTCATACTCCTAATAGTACACAAGACCTCCTCTCTCTCTCTCTTTCTCTCTCTCTGTATATATATAGAATTGAGTTAGAATACTTTAAACCACCGGACACCAAAATGAGAAAGCGCGAAACCACTTAGGAGGGTTTTTGAAATTTGACCATCAATTAAATCAATTTTTTAAGAAAAGAATATAATAAATGTTTTCAAAAATATTATGATGGAATAGGTGAATCCTGGAGGCCCAATTTGATTGGTGGAGAACACAGTGATGTACTACCACAAGCTGTCAAAAATGACCTGTTTATTTATTTGAGCTAGAGATTTTCTTTGTGTTACAAATGATTTATTTATAATTATTATAACTAACATTTTTTTTGTATATTTTTTTCTTTTATATTCAATAGATCAAATGGAACAAAATTTTGAGAATTTCCAAAAAAAAAGAGAAAAAAAGAGAATCCAACAAAAGACCAATCAATGAACACTAGTACAATTTTTGATATTTGAGATCCAAAGAGAAACAACCCAAAAAATGTCACACCAATTGCTTTGTGAATTTGTGAGGCTCATCTCATTTTGTGCTTTACCTACACCCATATTCCAAGTGTCCTCATCACAAAAGAGACACTCAACCCTCATTTGTAGTGTTTTGTTCCTGTAAATTATTCCAAAAACTATTAATTTTCTGAATGTAAAAATATTTTTCATTCTTTTGGAGGCTTTTTTCGTAATTAGCTTCCTGAAAAAAGAATTTATTTTAAAAATAGCCCACCAGCAAATTTAAATTTGCAAAAATGATCCTGACTCTCACACACGTGTATTACGCTGCCGCCACGGTGACTCGGTTGGGATGTTAAGTTGAACACGGTAAATCATTCACCGTGTTTGAACATGATGAATGATTTACAGTGTTCGATACTTATATTTTTCATTATAAGTATATTTTTTCTTTTTCTCCCTTTTCATTACACAACCATTCACTATATTTAGACACGGTTAATGATTCACCGTGTTTAATTTAACTATCTTGCCCAGCTCGGCCCACATGGAGTTGACGTGGCGCCCACGTGGCAGGGCCAGTTTTGCAAATTTAAATTTGTTGGAACTATTTTAGAAATAATTTTTTTCCAGGGGGCTAATTGCAAAAAAAGCCATTCTTTTGGTTTATTGAGAAACTTGTTTTTCTTAAAAAAAATCTAATTTTTATAAAAAAATAGTATTTTCAAAATAAATATTTTTTTTTTTATTATAAAATATGCTTTTTTGAAAAATATATTTTTTATATTTTTCTGAAGAATCAAACGCCAGCTTAAAGAAGGGGGGCCTACTGATGAGTTTTATTTTAGTTCTTGTATCTATTTACTATCAAACATATATATATATATATATATATATCACGGAGTCCCATATCTTCATGCAATCAATGGACGAATGTTAAGTCTTCTGCAGTTTTAAATTTCGATCACTTGCATTTGATGATTTTCACCCGTTAGATCATACTATTCAACCAACCACCCACTTAACCCTAGGGGCCCACATCATCTAAACCACACATCTCTCAATCCAAATTGGGCTAAAAACTCGATAAAGACCAATGACAATATTTATCGATACTTCTTTATCACATATTAATATTTAGAACCTATCATTCATTAAATTATAAATCTCTTTTTTTTTTTTTTTTTTTGAGAGATAGGTAGACGCTACCCGCTTCGTTTTTTTCGTTTAGAAATAAACTTAGCTATAAATGTGAATCAACTAGATTCGAACCAGGTCACGGTACCAACCATCAAGCCCTTTGCCACTTGCTCAGGGACGGTCGGTCATTAAATTATAAATCTTTCTATCTAAAAATTGGCGTATAAGATTGATGAAAAATAACAAAGAATTACATGTCAACAACAATTTCTAATCTAAGGAGGAGTAAACCAAACATTGTTGAAAGTTTAGGAATTATATTAAAATCTTATTGAAAGTTTAAGTTGTCGAATGTCCAAAAAAAAAAAATTTAAGGGCCAATATTGCAACTTACCCTATAAAAATAGAGAAACCCTAAAGCTTATAATAAATTTATAGTTATATAAATTACATAAAATACATTTCTTAAACCCATAAAGATAAACTACATATTTAAATTTTGAAGTTAAGCGTAGGGTTGTCAACGGGTCGGATTTTTAAAAACCCGAACCCGAACCCGACTACCAAACTCGAAATCCGAATCCGAACCCGAACCTGACCCGATGGATTTTAAAAATCCACATCCAAACCCGAACCCGAGCAAAAACCTGAAACCCGAACCCGAACCCGACCATAAACCCGAACCGGACCAAAAATCCGAAAACCCGAACCCGATTGTAAACCCGAAAACCGGAACCCGAAAATAATATTTACCAATTATATATATATATATATATATATATATATATATATATATATATATATATATATATATATATATATATATGTATGTATTTTGGTTTAGATTACAAAAGTTTAAGTTTTTTTTGGTCTTTAGATTCAGATCTAAAGCTTGAATTTTTTTAATATATTATATTTTTTTTTGTCTTTAGATTCAGATCTAAAGCTTGAATTTTTTTAATATATTATATCTTATTTTTGTTCGCATTCGGAGTCGGGTCGGTCGAAAGATGCTTAATATCCATATCCGTCGGATTTTTATTTTTAATATCCATATCTAAATCCATATCCATTTATCTCGGATAAAATCCATATCGGATTTAGATTCGGGTTAAAGTCGGATATCCATATCTATTTACATCCCTAGTTAAGCGTCAGCAACTGTAAATTTAAAGATTATACAGTAAAAATAAAATTTTAAAAGATTAGACAGTCAGATTAAAATAAATAACGATAAAAAATAAATTTTATATAATTTTACCAAAATGGAACTAAATAACAAACACAAAGTTGCTCCTCTAAAGGAGCCATTTACATTTATTAAAGCAAACCCCACAAAGGAAACTTGATGTACCTTTGGTACAAAAGTTAGTCCTTTGCAACACTCCTGCTACATTATTAAATGAGCCACATCTGTGGATCCCTTCTAAGTTTCAAATAATTCAGATCAAGTCATTGTGAATGAAAGATGCGTAATTTCGTACATTTTGTTTATACTCTCTTCGACAACATGTTTGTTTAGGCGAAAGTGGGGGTGAAAGCGGAGAGAAAGAAAATCGGTTTCGTCATAAACGATCATTTTCGTTGTTTGGTTGCCCACGTAAAAAATTCTGATCAAAACTCGAGTTAACGAGACGGCGTAAGTCAATTCTGAAAAGAAAAAATAAAAAAGTAATATAATATAATATACTAGATAAATATAGTTATATTTAAATATGATAAAAATTGATAAATTAAGTATTAATATTTTTTATTACTTTATGGTTTTATTTTTGTATTTCTATAATTTATGTATAAATAAAAAATAATTTAGTTGTTTGAAATTAAATTTTAATTATATAAAAAAATAATTATATTATTTTAATTTATTAAATTATTTATTATTTATTTTTATTAATTTACCCTCAAATAGAACAAAACATAGCTAATCTAGCATAATTTGTTAATATAATATGTAAAATATTAAGTATATATTTTATTAATGAGAGTACGATTACTCTCAAAAGAAAAGAAAAAAAAAGCAGTGTTATTGGCTCTACTAAGGTCTGTTTTGTTCAATTTAAAATTATGAAAAACAAAATTTTGTAGAAAAAAAATTGTGATATAAAAAAAATTTTGTGTTTGGTTTGTAGAATTTTCTTTTTATCAATATTTATTTGGTGGAAAAGAAAACAAAATTACATTTATTTGATTCGAAGGGAAAAAAATGAAAATTTTTTTATACAGCTTGAGTTTTTGTTCTCCTTCGAAAAACGGTAGCAAACGAAATCTTTAATTTTTCTCCAAATTCGTAAGAGTATTTTTACGAAACGTCGAATTACAAAACAAGCGGAAAAGTATTTTTCGTACCGACATCATTTTGCAATTCATTTTACGGCCAACGAAGCGCACTTGAGTGCTAGGATGGTATTGATATTCAACAAAAGTTCAAAAAATTTTAGATGCCATTTAGATTTATCGAATATTGTCACGCCCCGGGGTTAATAATATAGTGGAAAATACAGCGGAATTTTTTTTTTTTTTTAAAGCCTGACCCCCAGAGGTGTGCCAGATCTGCCACAAATACAGGGAGGCCACTGTACACACGGACAGAGTCTCCCCTGTATTTGCACGGCATCGCACAAGTACAGAGTATATACAATCATCCAGGAACACAACCACAACAGATGAACAATAAGTAATAATCAGATACACGAGTTCATTCACCATTCACCACATTCATCACTTTTACTTATTCAAAAACCACCAGAAAACCTTTTTAAAATCACTTCCTTTGAGAAGCTACCACGAGGGGTAGAAAACAGTTTATTTCACAAAATATAAGTCCTTTATCACATTCCCAAAAACATCATAAGTTTCAAACCACCACAGTAAGTATTTCCAAAGTATAATCAGAACTGAACCAGAATATACACTAAGTAAATAAAACAGGTAAAGTAGAGAAGTAACCGATACGGGTAGGAGCTACACGCGCACTAGACTCGCTCCTCACCAGCTGTCCCACTAAGACTGCAACGTCACACGAAAGAAGGCGAGGGTGAGAACATGTAAACATGTCTCCCACTCGATGGATACCTCGCGGAGATAAACACAAAAGGAGATAATAGTAGTATTACAGTAGCTATGATAAACAAGTAAATGGAGAGAGATATATATATATGAAACAACGACTCGTAAGTATGCATCGAAAAGTGAGAAAAGTAAAGTACCCAATCCATAACCGCCAATGTTGGTCGCACCTCGCAATGCCCCATGTATCTCAAAACCTGCATTTAACCCAAGGTAGCCTATGGGCTCACGGGTCGAACCTCTGCGACCACTTTTCCGGAAAAGAACACCCCTGGCCGGTGGATCAGACCGCCTGTGTTCGTGATATGCGCTCGAGTCCTGGGCGATCGATGCTGTTATGCTCAAAAACCATACGTCAGCAACTAGCTGACAATCCCGTCCCTAAAGGAACATCGACCCCTTTTGGGTCATTAAGTAAACTCGCCGACCACGTAGGTCACAGAAACACTGAAACAAACCGACCAAACAAGTCATCGAAATCGAAACAAGCGGCCGAACAGTCAACGAGAAAGCGAAACAAGCCGACCGAATAGGTCAGCGAAAAAGCTGTAAGGAAGTACCGTAACCGACCAATCGGGTCAACTAGGATGGAACAACTCATCATCCTCTCAGTAGGCGAGAGTACTACTCAAGGAAACACAAGAGCGACCACTCGGGTCAACTAGGATGGAACAACTCAACATCCTCTCAACCGTATGCAAGTACTGCGAAGGAACACGAGAACTGACCACTCAGGTCACTGATGTCATAGGCTGACAAGAAGCAAACTACTCTACTCCTACACATGGTACTAAGCATGGAAACACTGAGTAGAGTAAAACTGTAAGAAACAGGTGCAAGATATATCAAGGATAAACGATAAGCGATGAGGTGGAAGGAACGTCACCGGCGTGCACCATCGAACGGACAACGAGTCGAAGTACCCACCGTACGGCGTAGAAGAATCGTCATTGTGGAAGTAAAGCGGCCGGACCTACGAGAGGGTCGACCGGGTTAGTATCTAACCCACTAACACAAAACACTAATAGCACAACTCACAACTAATCCCACGGAGATTGGTTTTCCGAACCAATTACCGTAACTCACCGGAAGTCCCGTAAACCACACCGGGACTCCGCCGGGACCCACGAACCGTCCCGAAACGCACCGACTCGTGTCACGAGTCACCCGCTGCCATAAAACACTCCTAATTGGATGTTTTGGCAAAGAAACACAAGATAACACTACAATACAATTATCGTCGGATAATTGTACGAATACGGGTTTCCGAAAGTGTCTATTTCGACACCGGAACCAACCGTCGCTCACCCGTCATTTCCAAACCCTCGAAATGACGCGGGTGACCAGCCAACAAGGCTCAGCGACACCGTAAATAATCACTAAGAGTTGTCGGAAGAAATCCGAACCGAAGTCGCGTTCCGTCGACGAATTTCGCCACGAAACGCACCGAAAATCACTTCTGATTTTTTTGTAAAGTCCTGGGGCCTTGGACAATCAGTCCAGAGGTTACCCATAGCACGTACACGCTGTATACAGTGACCATAAAATCCACACTTGCATAAAAGCCCCGGTACAATCATGGAATCGCATTAGTTCATGTAAAATTAGGGCTTTTATGGGCCGTGCACGCAAACCGATGCTCAATAAATCGAGCCATCGCAGTCGCTGGAAGGTTTCAGCGTGCCGGAGACCGTGCTCACCTTTCGGAGCACAATCGGTCACTGTAGAACTCGCACGAGTGACGCGAAGTTCTGTAAATACTGCGCACAGCGCGTAAAGTACACTTTTCCCGCTAAACGGGGCATCGTAAACCTAAACGGAGGTGAGCATCGCGTTCAGTACGAAAAGGCGATGACCGTGCTCACCTCACGAGGTCAAAAATACCTACTGTAGCCTCGGGAATCGCACACAAAACCCTAGACTAGCATGCTGTTAATAAAACACTGCTCACCTGACCCGAGGGAGCTAGGGTTGGCCGCCGGCGGTGCTCCGGCGGTCGGTCCGGCCGGTGAGGGGTGCAGCCGGTCGGGGAGGTCCACGGAAACCACTGAACGGCGGCGGAGGGCTGGCCGGAGCGCGGCGGCGGAGATCAAAACCGATCTTGCTCTCGGGTTGGGAGGCCCCGGCGGCGCGGCGGCGGCCGGAGATGGTCGGGGCGGCACGGTCGGCGGCGGAGGTTGAGGGGATCACCGTGCTCCCTCCCCGGGCGCGGAGCGCCGGAAACCGAGGCCACCACCCTCGGTGCGCACCAAATCCGAGCGGCGACGGGTTGCTCCGCGGCGGCGGCGACGTACGGGGATGTCGGGAAGTGCGCGCACGAGGTTGCTCGGGACCGAGGAAGGACGGTGCAACCCTCCTTAGGCGACGACGGCGCTCGGATCCTATTCCTTCCGAGCTCGGCTTTGGGTGGAGTAACAATGGCCGCGGGGAGGCCTGCGGCTCCGGCGGCGACGAGGGGATGGCCGGAGGGCGCGCCTCGGGGTGGATCTTGCCGGAGAGGTCGGATCCGGAGACCGTGGAGTCTCTCGCCCTTACGTGGTCTTCCGGCCAACAAGTGGAGATGAGGAGGTTTGTAGAGGAAATCTGGTTCGGGGATGCTTTTCCGGCGGCCGGAGGAGTCGCCGGAGGTAGAGGATGCGCGCACGGAGTGGGCAGAGGGTGTTGGAGGCGTTTGGAACTGCCGGGGTGAAGTGGAAGAGGCTAGGGTTAGGGTTAGGTCAAGGAAACCCTAAAACACCATTATATACACATAGGCACTTTTGCATTTTAGCCCTCCACCTCACTCTATTTCACCTCTAGTCCCTGCCAGCGGATGAATCTTGCACCAAGGACCCTCTACGTCCAAAGTCTCGCAAATCGACGCATAAAATATAAAGACTTTTCGCGTTTTCGCCGTTTTGCCATTTTAACCCCTCCGATCATCTCGCATTTCCGTAGATCCGTCCGTCGGATTTCGATCGGATCGCGCCGGCGCGTTCGATGTCGCGGACATCGAATCTAGCATCTTACTTCGTTCGATTTGGTCTCAGATTCGCGAAGTATCACTCCCTCTTATTTCCTCCATTATTTCCAATTATAACTTTATATATGTATAACCGTTCAAATCCCTTTTTCTCGACAACCGTGTATCAGAATCCAATTCTGTCAGTGCCATTGGTTCCAGAATAGTTGAGCCGTTCGAAACGAGCTATTGAAGTGCTATAATCGGAGTTCGGTACTCTTCTGGGCCATTCTCTACTCCGCGGCTCGTCGGAAATGCGAGGGTACTATTCACTTAAGTCGAATTTCCGGTTGGCGTAACTTTTTCGTTTTGGCTCGTTTTGCACTGAAATTTGACGTGTGCACTTATAATACAATTACGCACACATTCACCGTCTCCAAATATTTTATTTCTTGTTCTGAAAAAATGCCAGTTATTACAAATATTTATTTTAATACATTTTAATTTTAACTTTGCCACTGATTTAATAAAATAAATTTGGCAATAAAAAAAAAATCACAAAGTACTAAATTGATAAATTTTAAACTATATATTACTAAAGTGAAAAAATATAAAACTACATAAATGGTATTTAATGTTTAGCCTTAAAAATATTTATAGGGTTCTAGGGACAAAAATTTTATGGACACTATTGTCCACATAAAATAATTTGAGGATGCTGTGGATGAATGCCACGTGGCACCCTGACTTTTCCGATGAGCGCCATTTTTGGGAGTGCGGTGGGATTTTTTCTAGTGCACCCGGTGCACCATTTTTTACTCTAAAAATTATATTTTTCATTTTTAATTATAACTTAATATAATAATAATAGAGATATATTTTATGACATTTAAAAATATATGTAAAATAATTTTAAATCCTAAACTATAATTTTTTTCACATATATTTTTAAAATATATAAAATATATATATGTTATATTTAATTATAACTAAAAAATAAAAAAATAAAATTTTAAAGTAAAAAAAGGATGCACCAGGTTCACCAGGTTCTAACAATTTTTGTTGTTAGATGCATACAGTTATTTCACAACATTGATATGATATAAATATTTACTTAGGCTTAGCTTCGTTTAGGATTGCGGGAAGATTGTATTACTTGCGTCTTGCGGTGAGAAAGTACGTTGAAAAAATATTATGTTTGTTTCCGTACATAATATTGTGTTCCGTATATCGCGATGTGATATTGCGTTCCGTATATCGCGATGTGTCGGTTACGATATATTTTTTACTGTCTCATCGGAGAACATAGAAGCATATTCTATATGCTTTTTCTACAACTCCATTTTGTTACATAGGCCTCAATATCAAACTAAGCTATCTTCGTTTGGGATTGCAAGGTGATTGTGTTACATGATTGCGTTACGTGCGGTGAGAAAATACGTTAGAAAAATACTTTATTTTCGCACGTAATATTGCGTTTCGTATATCGCGATGAGTCGGTTACGCTATATTTTCTGTTGTTCCACCAGAGAACGCAGAAGTATATCTTTATATGCTTTTTCCACAACTCCATTTTACCTAATAACAATATCAAATTAAGCCTAAGATTGAGATCTATCGAACGCTATTAGATAAAATAGAGTTGTGGAAAAAGTATATAGGGATATGTTTCTGTTTTCTCTAGTGGAACCGCAAAAAATATATTGTGACCGACTCATCGTGATATGCGAAAAATAATATTACGTGCGGAAACAAATAGGGTAATTAAGCCTTCGTTTGGGATTGCGGGGAGATTGCGTTACGTTTGGTGAGAAAGCGAAAATACCTTATTTATTTTCGTACGTAATATTGCGTTCCGCATATTGTGGTTAGTCGGTTACGATATATTTTTCGCGATCCTATCGGAGAACGCAAAAATATATCCTTATATATTTTTTCTCAACTCCATTCTATCTCATCGGAGAATGCAGAAATATATCCCTATATACTTTTTCTCAATTCCATTCTATCTAAACCTTAATATGCAAGGCTATTTTCATAGATAAAATGATTATGTAGTTGAATATCAACCTTTTTTTAATTTACCTCCATCTTCTTACGAATTATTCAGTTCTCTCGTAATGATCTTATCACTTTCCTTTTGAAATGTTAGATGATTATAGTGTAGGATTTATTTATATCTATTTAAGAGCTATTTGGAGTAGAATCAGTAAAAAGTAGAAATCAACAATGCCAAGCAAACTCAAATTGAAAACTTCAAAATATCACTTTTGTGGTTTCGCATTTTCTGATCTTAGTCCTCTGTAATTTAAAGTGTATCAATTTAATACCCCGTAGTTTTTTTTTTTTTTCACATTACGTTAGCTTTTCGTTTAATTATATACAAAAAAAAAACTTCAAGATACCCCATATGGATTTATCAAATATATTCACTTTAGTATTTTTTAGTTTTAACTCTATCACTATTTTAATTAAAAAAAAATAGCGAAGAAAATAATAGAAAAAAAAATAAAATTACAGACATAAGTTAGAGACATAAGTCACCATGATGTGCTGTCGCTTCATATGAACCCTTAAAATAGTGTCACTTGGTGAAAAAAATCCAAAGTTTTCCAATTACTTCCTTTATTATTATTTTAACTTAATTTTTAATTTATTAATTCTCAATTATTAGTATTTATTTTAATTGATTTGATGGAACATACGGTTTGATTCCATCGTTCCATTTGCCCTCCTATTTATAGTACTCTTTTTACTGTTTATATAGATATAGATAAACATTATAGAGAAAAGAAAAAAGAGAAAAAAATAAAAAAAGGAGAATAGATAGAATTGTTAATTTTATTATCATCAAATATTAATTTTTAATTAATATTATTAGAATAAAAATTAATTATTTTTAAATATTAGTAGGTTGGGAGGAGAGAGAGAAAATAAGATACGATTAGAGTCATCTTTTATTTTTTAATCATCAAAAGAAGGCTAGATTAGGATTTTTTTTTTTAAAAAAAAAAAAGTGGATTTGAAATTTTTATTTTTTATTTTTAATGAAGATAGACACGAAATTAGTGCCTTTTTTTTGACTATCTACATGTTAAATATAAAAATTGGAAACCCTTTGTTTGACGATCTACGTATTAAATATAAAAATGTGAAACAATCATTATACTTTAAAAGCTTAAGAATTAAATGAGAAAATTAATATACTAAGATGTGACTCAACTCGTGACCTTCTTCTCTAATACCATGTGAAATAACCATTGTATTCTAAAAATTTAAACTATTAGGTATCGTTTGGTTCGGATATAAGCAAGAACTAGCTATTACAGGGATGGGTACAAATATGGGGATAAGAAAAATAGCGTTTGGATGAAAATTGAATTGTTCCGAGGATAAGAAAAATATTAAGTAGTTTTATATAAAAAATAGAGATGTTGGTGGGAATAACCGAGAACTACTATTCTCGGATAAAAAATTAGCATTTAGATATAAAAGAAGGGATAAGGGCCTATTTCTATTCCTATTCCCTAACCAAACAAATGTGTCTAAAGAACGGTATTTAAAATATTTTTATATTTAACACTATAACTAACATTTTTCTTAAAAAATTTCCATGAATTAATGACATTATTTTTATATCACTAAAGTTTTTTATTTTTTTATTTTTTATTTTTTGAAGATGGGATGGACTCGTGGACACGCAAATGCTACAGAGCAAGGATTAGCAGTCACATCCACCGGAAAGAAAAAAAGAAGACAGTGACATGGACCGGTCTCTCGTTACTTTTTCGTATCAAAATATTCCCTCCTTTTTCTCTACTCCATCGCATGCATATAATATGCTTTTGTCCCCTCACTTCTCACTTCTGTGTATCCACAGCCAATTATTATTATTATTATTATTATTATTTTTTGTATACAGCAAATGTGTTACTTTCTTATTAATTTATTTTTGATGATATAGTACGATTTTAAATCGGCGATCAATATCACTAAATATAATCTAAATTATTTAAAATATTTAAAAAATAGATGACGCTATCCACTTCATTTATTTTATTTAAAAATAAACTTAGCTAAAAATATGAATCAACAAAAATTCAAACTTGGAATCTGGTAATTTTATATTCTTTTAATATTACTTTTTTTGTACATTAAGTGAATAAAAAAATAAACGTATGAAAATAAATATTTTTTAAAAAGTGATGATAGAAGTTTTGTGTTCAATCGGGAGTGTAGATCTAGTTTTAAAGAGTAGAATTTTTTTTAATAAGAGTATAATTGATTTAGATTTCTTTTACATGGTTGAACGATCAAATAGTTCATACGTATCGTTAAAATTATAAGTTTTACGACTATTTGATTATTTCATTATGATGTCAAAAAAATTTAAAATTTAATTTAAAAATACCTGGAGTGGTTCAATTTGGAGCTCTATATGTCATCGAAGAAAAGTCTGGCAATGGAATGCGTAAGCTACTAATAGTAACAAATTAATATATATATATATATATATATATATATATATATATATATATATATATATAGTCATTTACTATACTTTTATAAGTATAGAGGCTCTTTGTACTCATAACTTTTTGGCCATTTGATCCACCCTTTAATCATTTTTACCCGTTAGATTATACTATTCAACCAACGACCTACTCAACCCTAGGGGGCCCACTATCAATCTAACCGTAAACACTCTCATCCTAGC
The DNA here is from genome assembly GCA_025177825.1 of Aechmea fasciata. NCBI lineage: Eukaryota > Viridiplantae > Streptophyta > Magnoliopsida > Poales > Bromeliaceae > Aechmea > Aechmea fasciata. Next base: position 12,294,973 of record CM045927.1, on the reverse strand, counting down.
CTCATATTTTTTCATCTCAACTACCAAAAAGTTATGAGTACGATGGCTCCAATACTCATAATAAGATAAGAATGGCCTATATATATATATATATATATATATATATATATATATATATATATATATATATATATATATATATATATATTTGCTTATTAATAAAGAAAGCAGTCATTGTGCTCTAAGTTTCTAACCAATCATCAATTTTGATGGATGGTTAAAGAGAAGAGAATTTGGAGAGAAATTAAGGTTCTCAATTTCTCATCTTTTTTAATATCTCATCAATTTCTCTCTCTCTCACCTTAACCACCCATCAAAATTGATGGATGGTTAAAAACTTAGGAGCACAAGGATCGTGTTATTAATAGCACAAGAGCTATACTATATATATATATATATATATATATATATATATATATATAGAGTTGAGTAGAATACTCTCGATAGTAAACGGGACATTTTACTATCGAGTTGTTTTCGATGATAGAGCTTCCAAATTGACGATCGGTTTTGAACATGATCTATACCACTTAAAGTGTTTAGAAATCAAATTTCAAACATTTTCGACATCATTTACCTAATGATCAAAGGGTTTCAAAATTTGTAATTTTAATGGATGATAAGAAACGTTTTCTCGTTTAACGTGTAAAGATATCCAAATCAATTGAAATTTTGTTAGAAAATTCTTTAAACTATTTAAAACAAGATCTATACTCTTGATCTTGATTCCAAGACTACTATCATCATTTTTTAAAGAATATTCATTTTCAACCATTCATTTTCTCGCTCACTAGATGAATAAAAGAACAATATCGAAAGTGCGTGAAATTTGATTTCTAGGTAGTTTAAATGGTTTAGATCATATTTAACGGAGCCGATCGTCAATTTGGAAGTTCTATCATCGAAAACAACTCGATAGTAAAATGCTCCGTTTACTATCGAGAGTATTCTAGCTCAACTATATATATATATATATATATATATATATATATATATATATATATATATATATATATATATATATATATATAGAGGGTCCGCTACTATACTATAGAGCGATCGTACTATATATATATAGGGTCCTACTATACTATTATGAGTACGATCGCTCTCGTACTCATAAGTCGTTTTCAATGATAGAGCTTCCGAATCGACGATCCACACCGTTAAACGTTATTTACAGCATCTAAAACTTCTAGAAATAAAATTTTATAATTTTTCAACATCATTTACCTTACGATCAAGAGGTCACAAATCCGACAATTTTTAACTACGGTATAGGATACTTGCTAGTTTAACGGTGTAAAAGAATCGAAACTTGTTGAATTTTTGATAGAAAATTCTATTCACTACATAGATAAAGATCAATAACTCCGATCTTGAATTGAAGGATCCTATCATCAATTTTTAGGACGTCGTTCAATTTTGACCGTTCATTTTATACCGACTTGATGGACTTTATTATGATTTTGAAAATTTATGAAATTTATTTTATAGAAGTTTCAAATACTCTAGATCATATTTAACGAGTGGATCTTCGATTCGGAAGCTCCATCACCGAAAACAACTTATGAGTAGTGGGGCTCCAATACAAATAATAGTAAGTAGCCATGGCATATATATATATATATATATATATATATATATATATATATATATATATATATATATATATATATATATATATATATATATATATATATATATAGTCCTATCTATGCTATCAATAAGACGAAGCACTCGATGCTACCAAGTTTTCCGCCGTTAGATCCACCTCTTTAATGATTTTCACCCGTTAGATCGTACTATTAAACCAACCACTTACTTAACCCTAGAGTGCCCACGTCATCCTAACCACATATCTCTCAATTCAATGGCTAAAAACTTGGTAGCACTAATGACTTGGTGCTATTACTAGTATAGTAGCCTAGTTCTATATATATATATATATATAGGCTAAATTACATAAAACCCCCGTAATAACCCGCTTTTTATTTTTCCCCCCGACATTTGAAAACCTACACTTTGCCCCCCCGTAAAACTAAAAATATTCACGGGGGTTACGGTGTGTAAAATGACCATTTTGCCCTTCGTCATTTTCGTCTTCTTCCTCATCTCCTTCACCGAGGCGGTGGCGGGGTCCCGGACGGCGAGGACGGAGAGGCGTTGAGTGAGACACCGGGAGGAGGGACGGTGAGGTTCTCGCCGCGGAAGGTGCGGTTGAGGGGAGGTCGAGACGGGGCGCAGGGAGAGGTTGTGGAGGTCGGCGCCGCGGCGCCCACCACCGCACGGCGGCGGAGCCCGCGAGCATGTCGAGGATGAGGAGGGCGAGGACGAGGACGAGAATGAGGAGGGGGAGGGGATCCGCCATGGGAGGAGCCCGATCGAGGTCTGGGCGGCGCGACTCTATCGAAGGAGATGAATGGCGGAGGGGTATTTTCGGCAAAATTTTATTTTTTTCTAACGGAACCCTAACGGAATCTTAACGGTAGGGGGTGAAGTGCACATTTTTCATTTTACAGGGGGACAAAGTGTAGGTTTTTAAATGTCGGGGGGCAAAATGAAAAAGCGAGTTATTACAGGGGGGTTTTGTGTAATTTAGCCATATAATATATATAATTAAAAATTTGTAAAATTCATTGTACAAATAGACTAAAAATAGATAATAATTTACCCTCTAATAATATTATGAATATGAGCTGAAACAGGGGTTTTAGTGAAACTCTTTCAAATGTTTGGAGACTATTAATACTGAACTTAAAAGAATTACAGACCAGAATGAGATTTGTTTAAAAGTTCAAAAAGTACGGTGCAATTTCCTCGTGGTTAAAAAAGTTAATTAAATACTATTTGTACACTGAAAGAAGTTGTACATCTTATACTCCATCCATTTTAAGATGAGATATAACTCTCATTAGTTACATCAATAAGACAAGTAAAAATCTCCACCTTTGATGGATACAGTGTACATCATATATATTTTTTGAACTGTATGAATAGCATTGCTAGCTAAAAATTAGTAATGTTTACTATTTCATAGTATGGAAAAAAAATGTATTACTAATTATTTTTCCTTATAAGTGACAAAGAATTTGATAATTTATATCGGAGTGCGAAGCTGAGTTGCTAAATTCATTTTTTTTTTTAAAAGCACAACATACTGTATACTTTGGGAATTGGTATTAATCACACCTCTCTTGTCATGTACATAGTAATTAAATTTCCTTTGGCTCGGGGAAATAATTTAGATACCAATAATATAAAAAAAAAAATATTATATTAACTGGTTTATCTCTAAAGCATAAAATAATTAGTATTATTTATTGAATAGTGTTATACATTTCTAAATCAACTAAATATAAATTTTACACTACTCTCTTACAAAGATCAGTAGTACTTCTCCATTAGTCTTATCATTTTTCTTTTTATAATAAAAATTCAAAAGAGTTTAGTGAATCTTAGGACGGAATAGTTGTAAGATTTGAACTGATAAATCGGTGTATATATAGCTCGTGTTTTCCTTATTTATTGATTCAAATTAAACTAATTATGGATTCAAATTAAACTATAAAGTTCAATTTAGAAACTAAAACAAATTAATTAAACTGTAAGAACCAATTAAAGTATCTCGCGCCTCATAATAGTTGTAAGATTTGGACTGATAATCACAATGCTGGAATGACAGAGGATGGAGATGGCGCTTCATAACTAGAGGCCTTGCTACTTACACCAACCGTCACATTCGCCAACAGACTGCGTTGCTCAAAAACCTGCTAGCGCACTATAGCCCTTCGATCTCACAGGACAAACTTAAGTGGCGGTGGACCGGCAACCAAATTTTCACCGTCAAATCCCTTTATGAGTTCTTAACTAATGGTGGTCAGATCGATCCTCTGTATAAGCACCTTTGGGGGTTAAAAATTCCGCTTAAGCACAAAGTTTTCGTTTGGATTCTTCTACGAAAGAGATTACTTACAGCGGATAGGCTCATTCGGCGGGGGTGCCCCGTGGATCAACATTGCGTGTTCTGTGTTTTTCTTACAGAAACCTGCGATCATCTTTTTAACGGTTGTATCTTCATCAGATACCTTCGTTTTAAAGTTGAAGTCGTAGGGGCGGTGCACTCAGATGTGGGGGACGTACGATGCCTATGGACACATATCTCCGACAACCCCGAGGCTGCAATAAGATCGAAAAGTTTAACCTGTCTGGCGGCAATCTGGTGGGTCGTGTGGACGGAGCGGAATGGATTTTGCTTCTGTAACGTGCCTCCCAATGCCCCCCGGGCCCTTGAACGTGTCGCCTCTCTGCTCAGAGCCTGGAACGAAGCCCTTTGAACCTCAAGATGCCATGCTCTGCGGTTTTCTTTTAATGTTTGGTTTTGCTTTATGTTTTTTTTTTTTTTTTTTTTTTTTTTTTTTGTCTGACCCGGCTTCTTCTCTCTTGTTTTGTCGGCTCGGTTCGGAGGCCCTAGCTGCTTCCAGCTTGTAAGCTAAGTTCATTTTTACTTAATGAATGAAGCAGGTAGCTTGCTACCTATTTCTCAAAAAAAAAAAAGATTTGGACTGATAAATCGGTGTATATATAGCTCGTGTTTTCCTTATTTATTGATTCAAATTAAACTAATTATGGATTCAAATTAAACTATAAAGTTCAATTTAGAAACTAACACAAATTAATTAAACTGTAAGGACCAATTAAAGTATCTCGCGCCTCATAATTCGAGCACCGAAAGCGCAATTAATTAGTCAAAAGAAAAGCTACACTTCATTATCAAATGTCTATATATTTAGAACATCATCTATACATTTTGCATGTAGCATTGTACTAAGTCCATGTGAAACCCTAGCTATGTATAACCTAGCTAACTAATAGAGGAGATTACGAACGAAATAATTATATTTGGATTAGGATCAAAACACATGGGATCACGGGGCTCAAGGAGAGGAATTAATTAAAGTCTAGTTAAGAGAAAGCGAATATTAATCAATCCATTAAAACTTAAGCAACGAAAATTGGTTCTAATATTTGGCTCTCCATAGTGTTGGAATTATACTAATTGTACTTAATTAGTGATGTAATATTTATCATTTTGATACTACATTTATTTATTTATTAAATTATTCGCGTTACGCTGAATATATTCTATAATCGCTCCTAAAAATAGATTAATTATAGTAATTTTTGCGGTTCGAATTCTATTCTAATTATTGTTACGGTGGTGGGCTACCAACAAATACGTTCTATATACTTGTTATATATGGTATATAGAGATCTCCACAAAAAGTAAAATAGAAAAGACAAGAGAGTAAGAAGACAAATCAAAAAAATTTGGTACGTCGTCATGAAAGCAAAATAAAATAATTTTATTGAAGAAAATAACTCATCACCGTATGCAACCTTCGGCGAGCGCTAATTAATTATGACTGACTTCTGGCTTCATTAACCAAATAATCCCGACGTATTTATTTATAACTAATTATATAGAATCCTACGCTTCTATTTTATCTTAATCACAATTTAAATAATAACCGAATATATTCTAACCATAACATATAATAATGGATAAGATCAAATAATTTAATCCTAATCTCATTAGCATTATCTCTAACACTCCCCCATAATACTAAATTTTTTCCTACCGATCTTCTCTCGGCAAAATACGAATTTCTCCAATGATAGGGGCATTGTAAAAATATCGGCCAAATGCTCCTCGATTGCGTAGTTTATCAACTTGAACCCTTCTCGTACTATCAACTTGAACCCTTCTCGTACTTTTTCGATCATCAACTGAACCTGTCCAATCACTATTAAAACAACCAAAATAAAAATCGTTAGGGTTAGTATACCACAACCAGTGGTCTCTTGTTCCTTTCAAATCTCTCAATATCCTTTTCGCCTTATATATCCACTTAAATTCAAAAATTTTTTTATCTATAGGCAATTCAACAAACTCGTAGATATTATTTTTTCTTAACGCCGCATTTTCTTTATTCGTAACCTTAAACCCAAATATGAATATATGCAATATTCGTATATTTCACTAAGTAATCTTACTTTTCTTGGCGTTGTCTCTGGAGAAGTTTCTAGTGAAATTCGCAGTGAAGCTTGTGGTGTTGTTTCTATACTTGTCGTATTTTCACCATTGTTTCTATTTTCAGTTGCAATTTCATTTTCGAATATCGAAAGTGGATTATCCTACAGTTTTGCACTCCAATCCCAAGCTTTTTGTTCATCAAATATAGCATCACGACTTATAATTAAAGAGTTAGTAGTAGGATTATAAAATCGATAGATAGGCTTTACTTATTTCGCTATATTCAACAAAAATACACTTCTGACTATTATCATCCAATTTTTGTCTATTTTGTAATAGGATATGAACAAAAGAAACCGATCCAAAAATTTTAAAGTGTTTTACCTTTGGTTTCCAGCCGGTCCATATTTCATAAGGTGTAATATTCTCCAGCGGTAAAGTTGGACTTCTATTTAGAATATATGTTGTAATAGATACCGCTTCTGTCCAAAATTTATTAGGGAGATTTTTTGCTTTCAACATACTTTTTGCCATTTCGACTAAACTTCGATTTTTGCGATCTACAATACCATTCTGCTGAGGCGTGTAATTGGTTGTCAACTACCTGTGGATACAATTAGCCTTACAAAAATTTTCAAACTTGTTAGAAATAAATTCTCCTCCTCGATTTGTACGGAGAATCCTAATATAATAACCGAATTCGTTCTCAACCAAATTTTTAAATTTCTAAAAAATATCAAAAGTTTCGGATTTATTTTTAATAAAATAAACCCAAGTCATCCGGCTATAATCATCCACGAAAATTGCAAAGTAGTAATTGTTGCTGAGCGACGGTGTGTGCATCGGTCCGCATACATCTGCATGTATTAATTCTAATGGTTTTTTGGTTGTCCAATTGCTCTTTCTAGGAAAAGAGTCCCTGTGATGCTTTCCTAGTACACAACTTTCACATATAGAATTATTATTATGCACCAAAGGCAAACCCTCAACAATATTCTTTTTATGCAATAGAAGATCAAGTCCCTTAAAACTCAAGTGACCATATCAATAGTGTCACAACCAATCATTATCTAACACTACTTTCATTGCAACATGAAAAGAAAAAATTTTATTTTCTGTCCTCGAAACTTCAAAAGGTAAATTCTTTTTATCTTTATCTCCATAAATTGTGCACTTAGAATCTTCAAAAATAAGCGAATGATTTTCTTTCAAAAATTGACCCACACTAAAAGATTGGAATTCAATTCTAGAACATATAAGATATTATTTATTTTTTACATTCTAGAAATATTCACCGCAATTGTACCTTTTCCGTGCACATCATGAACATAGTCGTCACCCCTTGTCACGGGGCTTTAACTGATTTGTCCAAATTAATAAAGTTTTCTTCTTTTCCTGTCATGTGACTGCTACAACCACTATCAACATACCAAATATTGTTAGCAATTTTTTCTAATGAACGACATACAAAAAGTACATTATCGTTTTCATTCTTTTCATAAACAAAATTCGCATTCTGTTGTTTTAATCGACAAAAGCGCTCGATATGGCCAAATTTTTTACAGTAATAATATTGAATATTTTTACGATTGTTGGATTGATCGTTACCTCCGTAGGTTCTCTAATTTTGGTTACCTGGTCCTTCATTATTTCTGTTGTTGAAACCACCTGACCTACCTTCGCGGCCTTTGCAGTGGCCACGACCACGACCACGACCTCTACAATGATCATCATATACTAAAGTTTGACAATTAAGAGAATCTGCAGAATCTTTTTCATCGCTTTTCGATTTGTTTTGAAAAGCGTGCTCAGAAAAATTTTCTGTTCTATCTTTTCGTTCTTCATGTGCTAAAAGTGAACTAAGAAGTTCGCTACAAGATAATTTAGATAAATTTTTTGCCTCTTCTATAGCAGAAACAATATCATCATATTTTTTCGTTAGACTTCTTAAAATTTTTTCTACTACTATTTGATCAGTAATCTGTTCACCATAGGTACGCATCAAGATAACTAATTCCATAATTCTAGAATAAAAGGTATGAATATTTTCATTCTCTTGTACAAAAAAAGCTTCAAATCTTCTTTTAAAAGTTTGAATTTTAACTCTAAGTACATATTCGTTACCTTGATATTCTTTCTGTAATATATCATATACTTCTTTCGATCGAGTAGCGCTAGCAATATAGAAAAATATCGAATCGTCAGCTGATTGCTGAATAAAGAATAGCGCCTTTGCATCTTTTTTTAGATTCTCTCCGGTTATTTCCTTGTATCCTTTTTTGACAAAATCCCATAAATCTTGGGATTGCAGCAACGTCCGCATCTTCACGCACAAAAAATCATAATTGTCCTCCTTGAATATCGGAAATCCTTGTGCAACTCCGTTAGCGCTGTTAAACACCGCCGGCACCTTTTCTTCTCGAAATCCAGACTCTGATACCGCTTGTTACGGTGGTGGGCTACCAACAAATACGTTCTATATACTTATTATGGTATATAAAAATCTTCACAAAAAGTAAAATAAAAAAGACGAGAGAAAGAAGACAAATCAAAGAATATAGTACGTTGTACCTGGAATAATTATCCAATAACTGAAGGGCGTGGAATCCGCTCCGTCCACCGTTTCTTGACTCATCGCGCCGCACCCTCCAGCCACTGCGATTAGGGTTAGGGTTAGGGTTGCGAGGGGCCAGGAGATCGATCTAGAACGGTCTAGGTGGAGGGGAGGGATGGGTTTAGGGTTTAGCAAGGTTATGATCGATCTTAGAGAAAGAGAGAAAAAAAAAAATGAAAGAGAAGGGGACGATCACAAAAAAAAAAATGAAAGAGAAGGGGACGATCGCAGGATAGGTGTGAAAGCAAAATAAAATAACGTTATTGAAGAAAATAACTCTATGCAACCTTCGACGACCGTTAATTAATTATGACGACTCCCGGCTTCATTAACCAAACAATCCCAGCCTATCTATTTATAACTAATTACATAGAATCCTACGCTGATTCTATTTTATCTTAATCACAATTTAAATAATAACCGATTATATCTTAACCATAACATATAATAATGGATAAGATCAAATAATTTAATCATAATCTCATTAGCATTATCTCTAACAATTACAAGCTAATTTCTTCGAGTGATGAGCATAGTATTATTTGTTTGGTTTAAAGAAAAAAAAATGCTATGCTTATTTACATATTATATATCTATTTATTTATTATTTATATGAGATGGAGGATTTTAATTGAATGATTAGTGCAATTAATTAATAATAAAGAGGATAGTGTAATTCACAAGTAAAATTGATGGTAATTAACAGCTAGTAATAAGCAATGAAAACTAATGCGCCCTAAAATTTATCTATGATAAATTAATTCTACTATGAAGCTTCAAAGTTGATAAAATATTTTGGCTTGGTTAAAGATCATAAATAATTAGAGATGTCAAATTATGGGACCATAAAATAAAAAGAGTTAATTGCATAAATAGGTCCATAATATAGTAATTCGTATAATTACAAATATATCTCTATAAAGTTGAACTTTCATATAATGTCCTCCTACAAAAGTTCTGATGTTTTCAAATATATCTCTACCGATATAATCCGTTAGAAAAATTTAGTTAACCATAGTTAGTTAATAAAGGTGAATTGATTTTTTTTTTTTACTCCTCTTCAATTAACACCTGGAACTTTTGTAGAAATATATTTATAATGACAAAAAAGTTATTTTACTTATAAAATAGCTAGACAGTGTCTTAAAAATAATAATATTATCAGAATGACATATTTTAAAATATTAAAATTTTTAAAAAATAATATATAACAATTGAATTTTATATCAGGATGAAGTTAATCCGAATAAAAAATAGGAAAAACTTTAGAAAATCCCCTATGTGGTTTCGCACTTTCTCACTTTGATACCCTGTGGTTTAAAATGTATCAATTTGCTCCCATATAGTTTTATTTTTATCTTTTCGGCAAATTTTTGCTTAATATTTTGTTAAATTATATACAAAAAAAACTTCAGATATTCACATAAATTTATCGAATATTTATTTTAGTGCATTTTAATTTTAACTTTGTCACTGATTTAAAAAATAATAATAATAAAATTGATAATAAAAAAAAAAAAAACGAAACCACGGGAGGTAAATTGATGCACTTTAAAGCTGAGAATATTAAAATGAGAAAGTACGAAACGCAGGAATTTTTTTGAAGTTATTCCTAAAAAAAAAACATGTTAGGGCACATAAGTCAAATTAAAGTTGATCCAAGGAAAACATATAAAACGACAAGGACAAAAGAGAGGGAGCGAGAAGAACAGTGATTTGTACGTGCTAATAAGTTGTGTAATTACACCCCCAACATTTCTACGCGTTCACTTTTCACCGGCCAAGGCCACGTGACCGGCACGTGATTCTACCAAATTTTTTTTTTTTTTTTGCAGCGCATGTGGAGAAAAAAAGTCTTAAGAGCGGACACGAGAATCTTCGGTAAAGCAAAGTAGACCCTCTCCCTCGATTCTTGGGACCCTTTATTTTCTTATTATTATTATTATTATTAAGGAATAATTGTCTATATATTTTCCGTATGTTTAAAAATATTTGATTTATTTTTATTTTATTTTTTTTTCTAAAATACCCACTCATATATTCCACCGTTATTATAAAATACCCCCACAGTTATCTCCTATTAAATTAACTTGAATTAAACGCGAGTTAAATATTTACCACAGTTAAAATAAATAAAATACCAATTTTGCTCTTAACTTAAGAGCAAATAAAAAATGTTGGTGACGGTAGAGGGGTATATTGGAAATGACTAAAAGTCAAAATACTTTTTGTACCACTGACTATAAAGGGCGGGCAAATAAGAAAGAGAGTGATGGTGGAATAGTATATTTGAAAGGAAAAAAATAGTAATTTTATAAAAATAACAGAGTTAATTAATAGATTTTAACTTTAGAAATAGGTTGGAACGTAGAAAAGGTATTTTCAATATTAGCCCTCTAAGAGAGGTAAATCGAAAAGTCGAAAACTTTTTAGGGGTATATAAGCAATTGCCTCTATTATTAATATTAAACGTAACTTTTTACGTATGAAGCGATCCGCTAAGGCTTTAAGTGTCGTAAGATTTAATTGTGCGAAAGTTTATCGCAACACTGTGCTAATAGGCATCAGTCACAAAAATATATATATGTGCCGACATATAATGACATGAAATATATATTTTCTTTAGCACTAAAATATGCCCATCATTTATCATATACTTTTATTAAATTTTTCAAACTTTATTAAGAAAATTACTTGTCTGATTAAAAAAATAGAGGATTGTAAGTTATACCATCGACACGAAAACTATATCGTGCTGATATCTTATTCGCACGATACGATACGATAGATACGATCCGTATTTATAAATAGATACTTAAATCCTCGGATGAAGTTGTAGGAAAACAGATTTCTCTACACTGGCGAGAGATTCTGCTACACATCTACAGAAAGATCGATCTGAGACAGATTCACATTAAACAGGTCACAGAAATTTCGTGCGCACGGAATCATAGAATATGTGCTCTTTTCTCTTCTTCTTCTTCTTCTTCTTCTTCTTCTTCTTTTTAATTTTTTTAACTTGTTGTAGGAGCAGTTTAGAGTCAAAAGTAAATAGCTGTCCCTGGTGCAACTGCAACTGCAACTGCAACGGCAACAGCAAAAGTGTCGATTTTATTTTTACTTTTTATTTTTGATAACAGTGTTCAACAAAGCTAATTTACAAGGACACAATTCAACTGTTATTGACTCACACATGTATTATTTTATTATTATTTAGACTTTAGACCTTCGGAGTGCATTGAAGGTCGAGCCCAGCCAGCCACAGGCCAGTCTTTCGCTGTCCCTAAAACGCAAACCGCCCCACTAGGATCCAGTTCTGCACGCATGTCCAATAAGGACAGATATATTTTTTTTACAAATAATATTTAATTTTTCGTATTTATTTATGTAAAAATTACCTTATTTTTAAATATACCCTTAATATTAAAATTTATTAAAAAAATATAATTAATCATAAGTAAAACATATAATTTTAGTATTTGAATAAGGTAAAAATTGTTGTGATGGTAGGAAAAAAAAAAGAAAAAAAAAAGATGACTGTTTAAAATTTTTTGAGAAAATATTTTTATATAATTCTAACGATCGAAACTTTTAAAGGAATATATTTGTAATGAGAAATATCATTTCACTTATCTTCTATTAAAAAATAAATATTGCTCAAGAGGTAACAAAACAGAAGGGCAGGGCAAATGTGAATATTATTGAATTTTAATAAAAATAAATATGAAAAATTAAACTTTGTAAAAATATATTTACTATTTATGAAATTAATCCTTCAAATTTTTTTTTTTTTTGAATACTAAAGATTAGCGAGGACCTGTTTGGATTGACTGAATCAAGAACGATTAAACTCACAGAGATTGGCGAACATGAGATCGGGCGAGCTCTTGAGAGAAAATTATGGTAGATTCCACTTTGATCTTCGCACACTGTAAAAATCTGATTACAATAATAATAAATAGTTAAAAGAAAATAATGAGCAACAACACTAAACAACTAAAAAGTAAAATACGAACATAAAAAAGAAAAACTACATTACATAACCACTGGAGAAGATAAGAGTAGATCATCTCCAAATCTGATTTGAAAAGAAGAAAGAAAAGAAAATATATGTAGAACGATCTCCAAACCTAATCAATTTTCTGTGACAATTGAGATTTGCTAGTTTCTTGCCTCCGTTTGGTTGAGGGTTATGAGGTGGAATAATCCCTTAACCCTCGTATTATTTCCAAACATCTTAAAAAATAGGTGGGGTTAACTAACCCCACCTCAAATGAATTATCCCAACTTAGCTAATCCCATATAACCCCAACTAAACACTATTTTCTATTCATAATAATCCACTATTCTTCTTATCCCACTTACTCCAACCAAACATTATTTTTTACTATTCTGAACTAACTCCAACTCCCAATCAAACACAAAAATACTCTAACCCTAACTTAACCCTGAACTTAACACTATCCCTGTAATAACTAGTTTTTCCTTAACCCGACCAATGGTCTCCAACTTTTTTCATATTTCTTACTTGAGTCTCGAACTTTTTTCTGTAACAAGGTTGATAATATTTAGTTTTTATTGCACTTTAAAGTCGAAAAAAACTGCTATATTAGTACCAACCAATATTTGCAAATCTTACAATGCGACAATTTTTGTCAGAATTAACGACATTTTGAAAACAAATACTAATGTGTTAGGAACCTAATTGCGAAGAGGAAAGAAAAAAAAAAGAGGACCAAAATAAAAACTTTAAAAAGATTGGGTACCAATGGTGCCACTTAAAACCCTTTTTTAAGGGGACAACTATGTTATCCATGTTCAATTGAGCATTATGCAAAAAATTGTAATAAAATCTTAAATAAATACTTAAACAATTAATTTGTGTCTCATATTATGTTGTTTAGTATCATTCTCGGTATAGAAGGATTTGTATCAAGTTTAATAATGTGCTCAAAAGATGAAACTCCGGAGAGAAGTATAATAAGCTGTTCTTCTTAAAGAGGAAACATAAAATTTGCCAACACACAAATTAAAAGATAGGTTAAAACAGCATTAATTTCTCAAATCCTACTTGTAACAATTGTAATAATCATAAGTTAATGACAATGAGTTAAAATCCACAATAATTTCGCGAATCTCATATTAACAACCACAGCAATAATAAACTTGTTTGTGAGTTTTCCAAAACAAGTGTTTGTTTCTACTAACAAAAGCAGGTAACAGAGTAAAGCTTCAAAGCTGCATGCATGTCAAATAGATAGAACGCTACAAGAAAAAGAATACAAACAAAAACATAAACAGCTGCAGAAGAGTTACAAATTCGCTAAATCTATCTAACTTGTTCCACAGTAGTTTATCTTCAGTAGAGCTTCACAACTGTAAATATGAAAATTTACGCTCAACCAGCCTTAATGGATTTGTTTAGGAATAATCTATCCACCAAAAAAGATCTTCTTTCTAAAGGGATTCAGCATGCAAGATCCACTATTCAAATCATTTCAAAGGTTTACCCCCGCGGCTGCGTCAACAAATAATTGTGATCTTTGGTGGTGGCATTGCCCTCTCACTAACTACGAATATATTAGACAAAAGTGTTTATAGCTGACAACAAAATCAAATGAAAAGATAACATGAACATCTCAGAATTTGCCTTTTATTAAATAAAATCATTCGACCACGAATTTGGATACGTCAGGCATTGTACAACAGCAAAAATGTTTGCCTTAACTTTGGTCACTTCAAAACTGATCGTTTCAGAAAGAAAAAGGAAAGAGCGGTTAATGATGTTACTTTACTCATAAAAGAAGTTAAAGATTGCCAGCACCTTTATTTCAGCTTTATTTGTTTTTACCTCGGTTGTGAAGTGTGTGGTACCTCCATTCTAAGCTCACTATGTTACAAAAAACTCCAATAAAAACAAGACACTTAGATACACTTACTTCAAAATAGAGTAGAAGAATTATGATCTCTGCGAAAGTCCAAGAAAAACAGCAGCAGATGACATTTGCACCTTCAGATCTGCAATATCAACATCATGGCCTCCTTCAACCAGGCCCCATCGATCCACCTGACCAAAATAAACAACATAGTTTAAGTGAAAATTGGTAAGAAGCTAAATGATTCTAAAAATACGGGGCCAAAATAGAACCTGGAGATCTTCTTCAAGCCTGATCAACTCAATGGCCTCCTCAATTCCCAATCTTCCACGAAAAATTGCTAAAGGAATTACCAATGAGTGTGCCGCAGCGGCCATCGCATCAATCACTGCTAGTTCACAATCATTTGTTTTCTTTAGAGCACCTTCGACAGCCCAAGTAAGGCCCTCATCCTGCTTACCACCGAAAAAGCTCGTGTACACAAGTGGTTTAGATCCGAATTCAGATTGCACCCAATCAAGTATAGGGTCGATTTTCTCTTCCTGTTTTTCTGCAAATTATCGCCAAAAAGAAAGGACGGGGAAAAAGTCAGATTGACGTCTTAAATTTAATTTAAACAGAATATCTTAAACTCAATATCGACAGCTTCACAGGATTATTTATTTCCAATTAATCCGTAGATGAATGAAGAATCTTACTCAACACAAAAGCTCGATGTTACAAGGAATGTGAGAAAAGCAACACTTCAGAAAGCATTCAATTTAAAAAAAAAAAAAATCATAACCAAATCAAATTGGAAAACTGAAATAGCATAATTTAGAAAGAAAAAATATATATATCCACTTACATGTTCATATTTAAACAAACAACGAATTGTATCAACCAATATCTTGTAATTAACACATATAAGGTCATAAAAAAAGTAATAAAAAGAAATAAAACCACCATATAAGTCTACCAGTTGAAATCCATGCAATAGGTTCAATCAGTGAAAAGATAAGTACATACAAATCCAACAAATCTAGTTTCTTGAAGCTTTAATTTGGTGTATGCATTGATTCGATTTCCAGGAGAACTATAAAAGCAAAATCCCAGACCAATATCCAGCTGTTTTTACATAACCAAATCCATCCCGTTCAGTTTCGGCTAAAACAATCACATTCATTTTGGGCAGATAAAAGATGATGGATTTCCAATAAGAGAAGGGCGCAGACCTTTTTAGTAGTAAAACTGTAAAAGAGACATAACCTTATCATTAAGGTAAGACATTCTCAAATTATACAAGAAATAAATGAGGAAAAATTAATCTACTAAATTAAATCGAAGATGCAGCAGAGGGAGGCGACAACAAAATGTTGTAGGAACTAAGAGAAAGCAGCGAGAAAAGCTACAAAGTTTACAAATTGACAAATGTCATTATTAGATAGAACAAAATGCCGGAAAATGATCAACGTGCATAATTCATAGTAGTTCGAATTTACCGATCTGTTAGCATTTACTTCTTTGTTTTCCCCAATAATATGTAATTTATGGGTAAAGTTTCTTATCCACCACAGACTATAATAAAAACGTATTGCTCTGGATAAAATTACTTTCTCAAAACTTTAAATGTTCAAAATTACTCATGAAATTCATTATAGTTGTGAGATTTCATGCAGCTACCAGTTTTGGTTAAACATTTTTGAGAATAAATCTTAATTATATGACTGATTTTTCTAACTTGGAGTTTATGAATCAAATTACCAACCAAATGCATACATAATATTCTCCTCCAGTATACTGTTCTCTGTTTTATTTGGCCAAATAAATTCAACAAAATCCAATACTATTAGCACTCATCTATCGCACATGTGCACTTCTGCAAACATAATGAAGATTTCAGCGAAAATCCGACTAAAAGAACATCCTGTTCGTCATTTAATTGAGTATTATGCAACCACTTAAATGTTTACAAAAGACATACGGAAACTATCTTAAGAACTAGGTTGCTCTCGAACAATGTCTTGGATCTTGTTTCTATTCTTCTCCTATACTATATTGCAACTTAATCCCTCAAGCTTTGATTGAAAAACTTTTGTCCCCTGAACTTTCTCATATAAAAGGCCATTTTATAAGAATAAGTCAGGTATAATTAGATTTATTAACTTTCACAGACACAATAGCAATACATGAGCATGTTCAGATTTATTAACTTTTACCCATAAAGAAATGGCACTTACCACGTACTCCCTTGGTCAAATCACTATCACCCGGAGAACGGCAAAACACAAGATCTTGATGAAACCTCTTCATCAAATTGTCAATGACTCTTACACGTGTGAGTGGAACCCTTTCCAGCGCAGTACATGCAAGCTTCATGAGAGGCATTGTGAAAGGCCGAATGCCATCTGTTTGCTATCAACACAAAGAATTAAATGTTAATAAAAAGACATAAACTACAGGTTGATGGGCATAAAACATAATTCCAAGGAAGTAATCAAAGAAAGAGAGAATTCCAGATGGCAGGGTATTATTTATAGCAGATAATATATGAGAAAAAAAAAATCATTCTATCATGTTTGGAGAGCACCAATAGCTCGGCTAATAAGTTACTGTTCTCTCAAGAACAATATATAAATTTTAGAGACTAAATTTTACAGATGACATCATTTGAATTAATTTCATTAGAGAAAAAAAGATTGTTTTCCATCTCTTGTCATGACATAGTATATTTACGAGAGATTTGCAATCATTTAAAAGTTCACTAGTTCTTTTTGCTGGCAGCTAAAGCACAAGGAGTGCTCAAGTAGCAGCTGCTACTTGCCCCATCACCAGCATGACAACTATTTCCTCGTTGAATTAGAAAATTGGAGTTCCACAGGTCTCATAATTTCTGAGTATGAAATGAGACAAGGTGGTTTTTACTGCTTCAAGCTTCATAGAAAGCTGATAATATAATTGTCTGACCTAAAATTTCTGTTTCTAAGTATTTGTTTTAATGAAATGTTTTCTACAAGTTTATAGTAAAATTACATCATGATATTCATCCTTTAGCTGTAATTGTACAGTTCCCTTGCTTTAATTGGAAAGGATTACACGCAATGGCCGACCACATACATGCCACGCGGACTTTATTTATTGTAATGCTCTCTGTTAATATTTGATTTTTTTTTTGATAATTTTTTATAACTCTTAAACATTATTGCTGGGAAAGAGAATAGCTTCAGTAGCATAGTTAAAAAGAAAGAAAAGACAAGGGTAAGAGGGACAGAAATGAGTCCTTACATGAACTTTGAATTAGGCTACAGACAAAAGAAGATAGGGTAATCATATGGAAGATACATACACTTAAACAGCTTATAAGAAAATATATGTCGCAAAAAGGAAACTGCAAATGCTTTTAATTAATTTAGAAAACACAGGATAGTAGATTTTAGAAAAGAAATGCATTGCGATTAAGTAGCTTAAATTGGGTAAGAATAACTGGTAGGAAAGTTGCCACAAATGCAAGAACTGGTGGCACCACAAGCAGATTTCCTGTTTTGATAGTTTTACATCAAAGTTCCGATCTATCCCCTTTCTTCTTTATTCTGTTATTAATGAGATTTCTAAACCGCCTTACAACACAAAACAAATTCAATGGATACTATTAGGTAAATGGTCTTGATAAATCATGATAAAATCAGTGGTGGATCCAAATTGATACACCGCTCTCTAGTTTAGAAGTTTCAGGACAAGCAGAAGTATAACCAAATGTATAGGATTGGAGTAAAATAGAGAAAAGACGAAGATTCATTGCATGGCAAAACCATAGTAACCAGAATCGCAAACCCCCCTCACCGGACAGCAATCCGAATCACACATAATGATTCGCGGTGGGTTCTCAATCCGGATAGCAGACAATGACGAAACTGAACAATAAAGAAATATTTTGATTTCATAAATCTGATTTGTTAGGTTACCTTAGAGAAATGTGTTTTACTAGATAGAATACCCAATTCCACCTTAATGAAAGAAAAGAACTATGCGGTAACAAAGGTAAGTTATAAATTTTTTCTATAATAAGTTGATCTGTATTGATGTTCTAAACTAACCACACTTCAGAATAATGTTCCGACTAATTCTACCTCCGTCATACCGCATTTATAAGAAACTAGCATATCACGTTACCGTACCCGTACCACATACCGCAATGAATCCCATTCTAGGTAAAATTGAGCAAGACTTGCACGAAGTAAGCACTCAATACCGTTGGTGCATGGAGTTTGGAGCCAAAGGATTAAAAGTGGATACATGAAGGTGTGGAATGGGATCATGCACAAGAACAATTAACATATATACAATGAGAAGGTACCCTGTAATGTTTTATGGCACTAAGTATTAGGCCATAGAGAAACAACACAGGTTACACACCCAGAAGGTAAAAGCAGAGGTGAATGATAAAATGTGGCTTTGTGAATAGAAGAAAATTAGAAAGCTAGACGGACATCACTTACTACGAGACATGATTCTAAACCCAAATGACAACTACGAAGCGGAGACTAAAGAGCAACAGATTAAGTGTTTCGTTTCTCCTTTCTCAGAAGATGGGACATGTCCAAATTGTCAAAAGCAAAGAAGCAACGAAAGGCGGGGATTCCACCATCAATCTAAACTGCAATGCATGGCCATGTAAATTCTATTTCCATCGACCTAAGTTTTCGACATTTCCTCACCCGCCACAGCAATCTTCAACTCGAACTTTCTTGACAAGATGTGCAAGAAGCATCTAAATTTAGACGAACTAATGAGACATCAACCCCTCTTACCAATTACAGCTACTACACATCATTCTAATCACCATCAAACTGTAATCCATACCGATACAACAAAAGGGCGAGGATCATTTTGCACAGGGCAATTCAACACACTAACAAATTAACTGCAACATAAACTGAGAAAAGGTCAAAATTCCGAGATCAAATCGAGGGATAGGGGTATTAGATGATGCGGACCTGGTACTCCCACTCGGCGGCGATCGCCTTGGCTAGGGCAAGAGATGGGAGGTTAAGCACCCTCTTCGCAGGGGTTTTTAGGGTTCTATAATCGAGCATCACCGTCCACCCGTTCCCATCATCGGCCAAGCGCGTGGTCACCTCCTTGTAGAAGCGCTTCCCCACGACGGACCCCGTCATGAACGCCATCGGCATCGTCACCGAGGTCGAGTCCCTCGTCGCCGCCGCCGCCGCCGCCGCGGAGCTCGGGCGCCGCACGTAGATCACGTCGTCCCCCTCCTTCCTAGGGCTCTTCTTCTCTTCCTCCGCCGCCGCCGCCGCCACAGCCGCCGCCGCAGAGGCGGAGGAGGAGGCGGCGGCGGCGGCGGAGGGGAGGACGCGGAGGCGGAAGGAGGAGACGAAGGGGCGGAGAGATCGGAGGAGGCGGTGGGTGGGAAGCGCCATGGGATTCGATCTACGAGGGTTTCGAAATGGTTTTGTGTGCGTGCGGGGTTTACGAGAGATGGTGGAAGAAGCTACGAGAGTGTGTGTTGTGTTGGGGCCACGGAGAAATATAATACTGGGAAAAAATAAAAAAAATAAAAAAGTATAAAATTTGGTAAAAATTATTGAAGAATTTATCTGAATTATATACAATTTGAATTCACTATCTTATAATATATTGTGTATTATTATATTATACAAGCTAGCTAAGTATGACAATAATAAGATACAAATTATATAAAACTCACGTTTAAAAACAAAACCGAAACCCAACGAGGCATTAGAAATTGTTAATTAAATTCCATTTGATATTTCAAAAACTTAGCTTTTCAACAAAACAGGATATAAAAATAATTATAACTGCTATATTCCTAATTATATATATTTTTTCAATTAACGTTGCATTTACAATTACATCCAGCCAAATGGCTCTAAGGGATCGTTTGATTGTGTGTAGTTGTATGTATTTAACTCCAATTCCTGTAGTAGAAATTACATGAGAAGGCCCAACCGTAGTAGTTCCAACTACAACAGCTTAGAAAGAGAACTTTAAACAAAATATATGCTTATCTTCTTAATTAATTTTTTTATATTAAAGGTAATCTCACCATTATATACAGCTTCGACTCCAACTACAAGAAGCAAAAGAAAGAATCCTTTAAACAAAAGATATGCTTATCCTCTTAATTAATTTTTTTATATTAGAGATAATCTCACTATTATATATATATATATATATATATATATATATATATATATATATATATATATATATATATATATATATATATATATATATATATATATATATATAAAATGAAAAAATTTAAAAAATTATTGCTCATCTACATATATAACGAAACAAATGTTTTATAGTTACAGCGATTTCTACTACATTCAATCAAACAGAATGCATATAGTCATAACTGCTATATTTTTAACTGCATACATTTTCAACTATTAATCAAACCAAACGACCCCTAAGATGCGCGGGGAGCGACAAATATAGCTGGTTAGTTTTTTGAATCCAAATCTATAAAATGCAAATGTGTCAGGCCAACAGGCTGACCTGAAAAAGTGCCAAGATCCTTTTCGGCCCACACAAATGGGCCAGGCCCAATTAAACAATACGAAGACTTCAAGTTTCAGTCCTATTTAGCTAATCCAAATTTTTAGAATTTTACTAGTCCTTGAACTTTGAGTCAGGTTTTTTTTTTTTTTTTTTTTTTTTTTTTTAGTTCCCAAATTTTTTATTTTAATATTCGAGACCTTTAACTTTCTTTTTGTAAATTTTCATTTTAGTCTCTTAACTTTCAACGGTGTTGCATTTCCTCCATATCCTAAAATAGAAAATTATTTCTCACCTAGTGCACCTATTTGTCCGTGCACTATAAATTTTCAATTCAGCTGCATAATTTTATATTAAAAAAATTCAAGAGTCCGGCTATGGTACTTTTAAAGGCACCAAGTAGTTGATGCTCGTAAGCTTTCTATTGTTAAATCTATCCCTTTAATTATTTTTATCTGTTAAATCATACTACTCAATCAATCAGTTATTCAATTTTAGGGGACTGCTCTCATTCTAACCGCATATTTCTTAATTCAGCTGCATAATTTTATATTAAAAAAAATTCAAGAGTCCGGTTATGGTACTTTTAAAGGCACAAAGTAGTTGATGCTCGTAAGCTTTCTGTCTTTAAATCTATCCTTTTAATCATTTTTATCTGCTAGATCATACTATTCAACCAATCAGTTATTTAATTTTAGGAGACTATTCTCATCCTAATCGCATATTTTTTAATCCAAAAGCTGAAAACATATAAGGACCAATAACTTAAAACTTTTAAAAGTATATAAGCTCACTTGTCAAACGCTACGTTGTCCAAGTCTCATAAATCACTAACACCCTTTGATTTGTACTCCCCTTTTGGATATAACAAGCTATTGGAATTTTTTTATACTCTTTACTATAAATAAAAGATATCCCATTAGTACATAGCATATAATAATAATAATAATAATAATAATAATAATTTACCATTAAACTTGGGCCTAAGTTTTTAGTAGATGACACATTCTAAGCTCACAATTTGATGCCCTACAAAATAAAAGGAAAGCTTCAAAAGCCTTCCTTGTGGTTTCGCACTTTCTTACTTTAGTAATCTGGATTTAAAATGTATCAATTTGCAACCCTGTAATTTCGTTTCTTTTTTTTTATTATCAATTTCGTTATTTTTTTTTCTTCTTAAATCAGTGACAAAGTTAAAATTAAAGGGTACTAAAGTGAATATTCGATAAATCCAGATAGATATAAGAAGTTTTTTATATATAATTTAACGAAATGTTAACGAAAAAGTTACCGAAAAGATAAAAACGAAACCACAGGGAGGCTAATCGATACATTTTTAAATCACCGGTTACTAAAGTGAAAAAGTACGAAACTACATGGCGGTTTTTAAAGTTTTTTCTAAAATAAATGAGTAATGCTAGATGTACATCCTAAAAGAGGTGTACATCTTACAACCCACCCATCTAAGGATAGAAATCTGCTCACCAGTCACATCATATGACTGGTAAATTACACCCCATCCAAGAATGAGTGGGATTGTAAGATATACACTCTTTTGGGGTGTACATCTAGCATTTTCCAAAATGAAAACTAGTAGTAGCATAGTTAAATAGTGAATTGCATGATGCCACCACATCCAAGCAAAAATATTAATTAAAACCATTTTAACCCCAAAACTTTTCTACACATTGATTACTTTTTAAAATTGGCCACAAGTGCATGAACCTGCAAACTTTTTTTAACCTAGATAGCTACAAGAGGCAATCAGATTCTCTAATAAGTCATATACATGGTAAGCATGCAACACATTTTGTGGCTGTACCAGTTTTTTCTTTTCCCAATCATATCCCACCATTAATTAACAATTCCCCCCATCATATCATAGTATCTTTGCCATTAAATAACACACTTATTAGAGTGAGAGATCTTGTTCACCAATGAAGCATTAAAAGATTACAAAGAGAATTTAATAATTTGGGAGTCCTAGATATGTTTAGGTTAACTTAGGCAAATATGTATGGAGACCGCCTCAACTATACGCCGTTCTGAAATAGCCCCCTCGATTTATTTATTTATTTATTTATTTAGCCAAAAAAATGGTCAATTAATGGCTAATAACTTATAAAAATATGATAACATTTTTCACTCAACTAAACAAAAAAGGTCAAATTAAAATTAGAAGAAATTCTTTCAACTTTCTTATTTTATGATCTTACACTAAAAAGAATTGAGAGTTTTATCAAATATATTTGATGGTTCCATCGAATTTAATTATAACTCGAATAAAAGGATTTTAAAGTTGAGAAGGTCTCAATCATAAAAGAATAATAATAATAATAATAATAAGGGAAAACTTTTAAAAAAATTTCTGTGGTTTCCCACTTTCTCACTTTAGTATCTTGTGATTTAAAATGTATCAATTTACCCCCCTGTGGTTTCGTTTTTCTCTTTTTAGTATTAATTTTATCATTTTTTTTTTTCTTAAATCGGTGACAAAGTTAAAATTTAAGGATACTAAATTAAATATTCGATAAATTTATATAAGTATCTGAAGTTTTTTGCATATAATTTAATAAAATATTAAGAAAAAAGTTGCCGAAAAAATAAAAACAAAACCACATGGAGACAAATTGATACATTTTAAACCACATGTTATTAAAGTGATAAAGGCTCCGTTTGGTATTGCGGGGAGATTGCGTTACGTGCGGTGAGAAAGTACGTTGGAAAAATACCCCGTTTGTTTCCGTACGTAATATTGCGTTCCGCATATCGCGATGAGTCGATTACGATATATTTTTTGCGTTCACACCGAAAACGCAGAAGCATATCCCTATATGCTTTTTCTACAACTCCATTTTATCTAATAGTGTTAGATAGACCTCAATACCAAACTAAGCTAAAGTGTGAAACCACATAAAGCGGTTTTTGAAGTTTTCCCTAATAATAATTAAGGGAGCTATTTCAGAATGTTTTATTGTAGAGGGGGTGTCCACACAATTTTTACCCTAATAAGTTTATGGCATGTATATGAGCTGGTTTAGCTAAGTGTGGGACAGCATGTTTGGTACAAGAAAGCTACAGCATGGGGGAATGGGCAGTTGAGGGGATTCAATGTAGATGGTGAGATTTTTCCTCTGTTTCTGTGCATGTGTGTGTGTGTGTTTTGTGTGTTTGTGTGTTTTGTTTGTGTGAACTAGCTGTACTAGGAAACAGATTCAGAGGTTGGATGCTCAACCAATAATAGAAGCCTTCTGGGGAAAGGATTTCCTTTTGAAATCATCATTGCTGGCTTGCTGCTGTCTTATTTATAGTTTATGGTGTTTGGCTTACCCTTTTAAAAGTGATTTTGGATTCAAAAGTGATTTGTAGGTCGATAGGACGTCCGGTTATTTCGGCTTTTGAATCTGATTCTGATTTCTAGAATCAGTTTTTTAATTTTTGAGATCCAATGTAACGACAAAGCCCACTAGCAGTAATAACTCGTTGGGCCTAACCACCAGCCCAAAATGCTTAAGTCCAATTATTATTACTAGTGTTCCCATCCGATGTGGGACTATTAGGATGTCTGCATTTCCTTAAGGCCCCGACGTCCTCACATCAATCACACACACACCCAAGATCACTGTGCTATGTGAGACTCGTCTCGCTAGCCCGTCATCCGCACTTCTCAGAGACTCGCCACACACGTTCAAATTTCTGAAGCTCGATACCAAATGTAACGACCCAGCCCACTAGCAGTAATAACTCGTTGGGCTTAACCACCAGCCCAAAATGCTTAAGCCCAATTATTATTACTAGTGTCTAAGTCTCATATAAACCCAATGACAACTCCATTCCCATCCGATGTGGGACTATTGGGATGTCACGTCCAAAATCAGAAGCACGTAAAACCTGCTTTCTGAAATCTGATTCTGATTTTGAACACAAACTTCAAGTCTTTTTTTTTTAAAAAAATTTTAGATTCAAAGATTAAATCTAAATTAACTATAAATTTTAACTTTTTAAGTTCCTGTTTGAATTTTTAAATTGTAACTTCTAAAATTTAGATTTTAAATTTTAAAATTTTAAATCTCAAATTTTTATTCAAAATTTTAAATTTTAATTAAAAATAGTGATTTTTCAGTTCAATAGAGCATTTGACACCTCCATTTTCAAAATTTGATTCTGATTTTCAAAATTAGTTTTGTGATTTTTGAGACTCAAAATCAAAAGCAGCTAAAACCTGTAAGTGTTTTTGAGAATAGCAGTTTTTTCTCTCCTTATCTCAACAAGAAAACAAGAAAAGCATTCGCTCTCTCTTTTTATTGAAACTGCAGCTTCGGATAAATTTGCATAGGATTTTTGGCCCTATTTATTAATTATAAAACTAGATAGATTTAATAGAGCAGATGGTATTTATCTATTAGAATATACTATGAGAACTGTATAGATTAAGATATAGGATGGATCTTCGAAGAGTGGAATCTGCACCCAAGTACTTTAAAAGTCAAATTCAGGATCAGGTGCAATCATGCTTAAAGCTAATATTCAAAAGTCGATCTCCCGCCACAACGTAGGATTCTGTTACCTTTAAGCTGACAATTTAATCATACTGTAATGTAAAGTTGTATGAATTATCAACATAATGTTATCAAGAAAACTTTAATATTAATTTTTTTTTTTTTTTTTTTTTTAACCAACCGTCCCTAAAGCAAGTAGCAAAATACGAGACCCTAGTTCGAATCCTAGTTGATTCACATTTTCTAAGTTTATTTCTAAACGAAATAAACGGTTAGCCTCAGAGTGCTACTTATCACTAAAAAAAAAATTTTTTTTTTCAAGGCTAAAAACTATAAATTAGAATTTAACCTGTATCTTAAAAATAATTGCAAATAAAAAAAAAGGCTAAAGTGAACTAAACACATACTTAATCTAATAAAGCACAGATAATTGTTGGGTTATGATTTAATAAACTAATTATTGGATCCATTATCCTAGATAGACTTAATAGAAAACAGATGGGTATTTATCTATTAGAATAAACTATGAGAATTTATTAAGTATTTAAAAAGGGAATAATTTAGTAGGGTAAAGCTCCTCCTTCCCTGTTAAAAAGCAAAGGAGCTCATGTGCTTGTGATTTTTCAAGTCGTCCGATCATCTTAAAATCAAACAAATTGGAAGATTAAATAGTTAGATTAAAATTTTAAAAGCTTGAATAAATGATTCAAAATGGTCCATAGTTTAGATAAGTTACGTGCGTTTTTATCTAAAATTGTTTCTTTTTTTTTTTCAGTACATTTCTCTGTAAACATGCGGTGCGGAAAAAAAAAAAAATGGGATATCGGTGGGGTGGTCACCAAATAAGACTGCTCTATCCGTCGTTCTTCATACGGTCGTCACAAATATAAAAGCTACATGGACAGCAGATAGACGAATCTCACGATAGAAGTAATCCCCGCCATTTATTTATTTATTTATTTTTACTATGTGATTAGCTAGGGATGTCATCGGGTCAGATCTAGGATGGATCTTCGAAAAGTCGAATATGCACCCAAGTACTATAGTCAAATTCGAATCCAATTGAAAATCTTAGAAGGCTAATATTAAAAAGGGAAAAGCTTCAAATACCTCTCCTTGATTTCGCACTTTCTCACTTTAGTATTCTGTGGTTTAAAATATATCAAATTAGTGTCCTGTGGTTTTATTTTTCTTTTTTTATTATTCATTTCGCTAAATTTTTTTCGTTAAATCAGTGACAAAGTTAAAATTAAGGAGTACTAAAGTGAATATTGATAAACTTAAGTGAGGTATCTAAAATTTTTGTATAGAATTTAACGAAATATTAACGAAGGAGCCGACAAAAAGAGAAAAATGAAACCACGGGATACTTACTTAATACATTTTAAACCACAAGATACCAAAGTAAGAAACTGCAAAACTATAAGGGTGGTATTTGAAGTTTACCCTATAAAAAATATCTTCTTAACGTTCTTACTTCAAATATACTCTTTTTTAGAGTTAAATTTTATTGATGAACGGTTAGCAACCGCCGTTATCTCAAGAAAATTACTGTTTTACTATTTCAAAAATACCCTTCTACTACCGTCACCAATTTTTTTATTACTCTAACTAGGGATAAAAAAAGATTTTTTTTATTTTTTTAAATATACTTTTTTATCATCACTAATTTTTCTTATTGTGCTCAAGTTAAAGGCAAAAAAAGTATTTCAAAATTTTTTAACTCTGTTACAAATTTAATTCGAATTTAATCCGAGATAACAAGTAGTAATAGCGGGAGTATTTTTAAATAACGGAGAAATATAGAAGAATTATATTTGAAATAAAAAAATAAGAGCATATTAGATATTTTAGAAATTTTCAGGAGCATATTGGTTATTATCCCATTATATAATGTAAAATCAAACAGGGTTTGGGTTGGGCACAAACAAAATCATATTCGAATCCAAATTGGGCCTGTTTGTTTCGACGGAAAAAGTGATTTTCGGTAAAATCGACCATTTTCGATGTTTGGTTCACCGTAAGCTTTATTACGCCCAAAGTTCATCCAAAATAATGAACTTGACTTCGCCCTCTCTGGGGCGAAGTCAATTCCGGTGAAGTGCAAAAGGACAAGAATACATTTATGTGTTAGGATTACCTCTTCTAAAATATGATAAAATTTGATTACGTAAGCTTTAATATATTTTTTTGTTTAATTTGTATATTTAGAAAATAATGAAAAATAAATTTGTTAAATTTTAATAATTTTTTAACTTTAGAATTTTATTTGTTGCATTATTATAATTTATAATATGCAAACAAATAATATAATTTTTTAAAATTTTATTTTATAATTATACATATATATAATTATATACTTATATAATTATATTAATTTTTATTTATTATAATTTATTAATCACTATAAGTTACAAAATAAACAATAGTGGTTTCGCATTTCTCGGCTTTGTTATCCGCATGGTTTTAAAATTTCTTACTTTAGTATCCTGTGGTTTTAAAAACCACAAGGTACTAACTTAATACAAAATAAAAGCCAGCGTAGTCTTAACGATAGTTAATGCAAGGATATTAAAGTGAAATGCACGAAATACGGGTACTAACCCCGTCTGAAACTTTCATACGGGATACTAAAATGGAAAAGTGCGAAATGACAGGGGGTTTTTGAAATTTTCCCTAAAATTTATTTCAAAGGATCATTACTTGCGCTCAAATTCGAATTCGAATAAAATTTCGCATGTCCACGTACATTTGTGTGTGTGTGAGATCACCTCCTCTTATTTTCACCCGCGCCAAATTTTGTTTTTATTCGACCCAAACCCAGATTCGTTGGTTTGGTCAACATCATGGCCCCCAAATTAAACCTTATCCTAGGATCAGTAGAGATTATTATAATAATAATTTATTTATTAATTAATAATATATAATCCTTTTTAACTTTTATAAAATTTAGGAAAAACTTCAAATACCCCATTGTGGTTTCACCTTTCATGCTTATCTAGAATACTCCTAAAGAGCGTTTGGATTGGGAATAAGGGTGGCATAACCTCTTATCCACTTTTATATCAACGTTATTATTTTCTTAGTGGATTATAAGTGTCTAAAGATGGATGATATAACTATTCCAGTAGCCTCTGTTTTTATATAAAAATTTATCATTTATTTTCTTATTCTATATTATCTATTCAATAGCTATTTTTCTTATACTGCAATTTTTATCCGCGTTATTTTTTTATACAAAAATCATCTAAACGCTTATTTTTCTTATACCCGTAATTTTTATCCAAACGCATTTTCTCTATACTTGTATCTATTCCTCGTAATAACTACTATATACCCTATATACCCGAACCAAACGGTTCATAAAAGAATGACTAGTACTAATCCATCCTCAAAGTTGATCTAATGCATTTATCATCAAATATTTAAATTTTTCCTAAAATTTATTTCAAAGGACCATTATTTGCTAATGCTCCTTATATACACTTTAATTAATTATAAAAGCTGACGCAAACTCTTAATTAATATTCTCAACAATGGATACAAATTAAGTGGGAGGAAAAAAAAAAAGTTCCTCAAAGCCAATTGGGCAATTTGATATTACTAATTAACTTATCATCTTTGCATGGTTCAAAGGTCTTTTATTTATTTAGTTATTTACGATTTTATTTTTTATATATAGAAAAATGCATGACCTTTCATGCTTATCCCATGTAAAATATTTTTACATTAATTTAGGTATTTTAAGGCTTTATATTATTTAGTATATGTTGTGATATTTGAAACAACAAATTTTATTACGATTTTTAAAAAATTATATATATGTATTCTTATTCTATATTATCTATTCAAACGCTATTTTTCTTATACCTGCAATTTTTATCCAAACGTTATTTTTTTATACTTACATAGACTATATCGAAAAATTCCCTCGTAATAATTAAAATATACCCGAAACCAAACGTCATAAAAATGACTATATGATCCATCCTCAAAGTTGATCTAATGCATTTATCATCAAATATTTCTTTCTTTTCTATTCTTTTCTTAGATTACTGTGAAATCTCATATATATTTTGTTTAAATAGAATTCATATTCAAATTTAAAAATTATAAACAAATTAAGTGGGAGGAAAAAAAAAAAGTCTCATATCAATTGTTCATAACCGATTTAAAAATCTTGTGTTCCACGAATAGATGGTTAATTTGACGATCTCGTTGTAGTGATGATTCTCATAACATTTTTATTCGTGTTATACAACTTAAACTAACATTGTGGCGACCTTTTTTTGGTGCACCGCCTCCCATGTAAAATATTTTTACATTAATTTAGGTATTTTAAGGCTTTATATTATTTAGTATATGTTGTGATATTTGAAACAACAAATTTTATTACGATTTTTAAAAAATTATATATATGTATTTTGCACTTCAAAAGTATAGGAGTTAAAAATAAAGCAGAATATCTTATGGATATATATATAACCTGCATACCACCCGTTCGCCCATAGACCGGTATGAATAAAGATGTATACAACAAAAAAACGATTATAAAGAATACTTTTAAATGTAGGTACAAATAAAAAAAAAAAAAAAGTCTTAAATTACGACACTTTTGAAAAATATTACTATATGTGTGGTCGCTAGGTATATAGCGACAGTTAAAATGTGTCAATATAATTTAAAAGAGTGCTGCAATTTACCAATACTTATTTAAACATTTAGCAACCGTCGAAACTCTATCTCGTTGGTTGCGGTGGCGGAGGAGGACGAATGGCTCTTCGTCAGAATTTCAGTGGATTTAATAAAAAGAGAAGGAAAGATCATAATCGATTTTTTTTTTCTTTTCTATTTATATTCGGGTCAAATGGGTTGGGTGTAGTGGATTGAATAGAGTAATCTTTTATTTTTTATTGGATTGGACTTTATATTTAGATATTAGTAGATATTTTTTTAAATTTTAATATAAATGGAACGTTTATTCAAAAATGTTCAAAATATGTATTTCTATAATCTAATTCTGTTGTAGTGACTATTCAAAAATTAACGAATAAATTTTATTCGTATCCATAATCTGTAGGACAATAATCTACTCGCGATTTATCCGTTCCTTTCGTTCGCCATGCCCAAACAAAAGAAACAAATGAAAACTACCTTTGTTTTGATTCACTGGGAGCTCTCAGCAAGGAAGATGCTCACAAATCAAAAGCAAAGAATACATGTAAAATTATACTAAGTTCGAATCCTAATTAATTTACATTTCTAACGAAATTTATTTCTAAATGAAATAAACGAAGCAGCCTCAAAAAAAATAATTTGCATATATATATTGGCAGGGATAATAATAATTAATTATTATTATGAATATGAAAATGATTCCTTTGAAGGCCAATTGGTATGGGACAAGATAGAGGCCAAGTGCTAAACCCCATATGGTTGATGTGACAAATTTATGACCTGTGGATTGTGGACAGTTCTCTCCCTTTTCCCTTTCAGGTAATGCTACCACAATTGCCAAACCATCTCTAGCCCCATAGCCTCTACACCATTTCAACTCACATGCATGTAATCCAAAAGGAATCAGCTTGATTTATTAGGTCTGATTTTGATATATATATATACACACACATAGAGAGAGAGAGAGAGAGAGAGATATAGAGAGAGAGAGATAGCCTTAAACAGGGAAAATTCTAGAGCCAACCAATCAAATCTCACCTTTTAAAGATATATATCACATCATGATTGTAAAAAAATATTTTTATTGTACTTTTGTTTAAAAAAAAGAGATATAATTGACTTGTTATTGATGACGTGGTGCAAGTGTGATAGTGTAGAATTCCTCCTTAAACGGCTATATATATATATATATATATATATATATATATATATATATATATAAAGCAATTAAAACCTATTATTGTGAATTCTGATTGATGTATTTTTTAGTTTATTACGACGAGCGCACAATTAGAAATAAAAAAAAAATGTTTAAATATCATTCCTATAGTTTCACATTTTTTTACTTTAATATTCTATGGTTTAAAGTGTATTAATTTAGTACTATGTGGTTTCGCACTTTCTCACTTTAGTATCCTATGATTTAAAGTGCATTAATTTAGTACTCTTGTGTTTTCATTTTTCTTTTTTCGCCGACTACTCTGTTAATATTTTGTTAAAATATATACAAAAAACTTCATATACACTTCCTAAGTTTATCGAATATTTACTTTAGTACCCTTTAGTTTTAACTTTGTCACTGATTTTTTTTTCCCTGTTAAGATTTTGTTAAATTATATATAAAAAAAACTTTAGATACCCTACCTAAGTTTATCGAATATTTATTTTAGTACCCTTTAATTTCAACTTTGTCACTGATTTAACGAAAAAAATTAATGAAATGGATAATAAAAAGAGAAAACTGAAACCACAGAGTAGTAACTTAATACACTTTAAACATAGGGTACTAAAGTGAGAAAGTGCGAAACCACAGGGGCTAACTTGATACACTTTAAATCATAGGATACTAAAATAAGAAACTGTGAAACCACAGGAGGGGGGGTATTTGAAGTTTATCCTAAAAAATAACAATCTATAAAATAAATTAATCACAAGTAAAAAAATGAGGGGCGAAGTAGGAGAAAGTAGTCCCCATTGGCTCGATCGAGCCCTCTACTTCCACCACAAATATTTCCATTTTTTTTTCTCTACAAATTATTTTCTCAAATTTGTCGCGTCGCGAAAGTGTCGGCGCATTAGATGTACAAAATGAAACTTAATAACCAAATTTTGAGGCATATCTAACAGAGTTGATACTTGTAGAAAAATGCTACTTGGGGCTACACCTTTAGATTAAGGATTTCGAAAACTCTTTTGGGCCGCATTTGGTTCATAATAGTAATTATTAGAAAAATATTGAAAATAAAATTTAAATTAAAATATAAAACTATAAGATTAAATTTAAAAATGAGTTCGTAACTCAGAATATAGAATTAAATTTATTAATTAAATTCAAACTAAAATTTAAATCTTAAAATTTTATATCAAACTTTTAAATGTAAATTTTTTAAAAATTTAAAATTTAAAATTGAGTTGACAATTCAAAACGTAATGCAAATTTATGATTTGATCCAAATTCAAAGTTAAAAATTATAATTTAAATTCCAATCGAAATCCATAAATTTGATATATAATTAAAATAAAATTTGAAATTTTCAATTTGGGCGTCAGATTTAAATTTTTTAGTTTAAAAAAATATTAAAATTTAGATATTAAATTTCAAAATTTACAATTTTATGATTATTTTTAAAATTTTAAAATTTAAAATTTAGATTTTAACTATCAATATCATTTTAAATTGTAATTTAGATTTTAAATTGAAGATTTTAAAATTCAGATGGAAAATTAAAATTTTTAATTCAGATTTTAAAATAAAATTCAGCCAAATAATTATTATTTGTAAAGAACAAAAAAAATTTGCTAAATTGCTTTATAAAATCGTTTCAAAAATATCGTGTTCTGCTATAGACTTAGTTAAACACTCTACGGTTACAAGCAAAATCAATTTTTCTAAACAAAATTAATTTCGCAGCAATCATTTTTTTTTTTTAATCTTAGACCACATAGTTCCTAAATATTGGACAAAAATTTGCAGGACATCGTCCCCAAACTATTATTTGTTTGGGGACAATGCGGATGGGTGCCATCTGGCCCATCCGTCGGTCGCCCTCCTCTCTCTCTCTCCTGCTTTCTCTCTCTCTCTAAACACAGGGCATTAATTATTTTTTTTTTCTTTCATGAATGCCGTCGGATGAGCCACGTAGCGTCTATCTGTATCGTCCATAAACTACATAGTTTGGGGTTTATAGATTAGGGTTTAGAGTTTGGCTGCAGCCGACATAATTTTGTGTAGAAATAGGGATCACCGTCTTCGAGACTTTCGTTGATTGGATCGAGTGTTTGTTTATCTGACCTTGTTTTGTTCTGTGCAGCTATGTATCGACCCAAGGGACGGCCGCCGACTAGGGCTCGCGCACCACCACCCCAGATGCCCGAGCAGATGGAGCCGAGTACCCGACTCGAGACGGGTGTACACCCTGTGGTGGAGCCGAATACTCGACCGGAGGCGAGTACACCGCTGGATTTGAGCGATGCCCTGCAAATTTTTATCCTTAAATATTGGCCAGGATTGAGGGGTAATTTGGTAATTTCTGTCATTTCCGGCATTAATTCACCTCGGATCGCCCACTTGTGAAATCACACATAGGTCGTGTGGTGTGGGTACAACTTAAACTCCGGGGTTGACCCCACGATTCTAGTGACAATGTCCCAAAATCCCATAAGTGCCTCCTGTTTGCAACATTGCCCCTAAATATATCTTTATTTGCGAACTTGCCCCCGCTGTAATCATGTCCTTGTATATTTTTTTTGGGAAAACTTCAAATACCCCCTCATGGTTTCACTTTTTCTCACTTTAGTACCCTGTGGTTTAAAGTGTATAAAATTAGTAACGTGTGGTTTTGTACTTTTTCACTTTAGTACCATGTAATTTAAAGTGTATCAAGTTAATACCATTTGGTTTCGCAATTTCTCACTTTAGTACCATGTGGTTTTAAAAACTGCAGGGTGCTAACTTGATACGAAAATAAAATCACAGAGTACTAACTTGATACAAAAATAAAATCACAGGGTACTAACTTGATACACTTTAAACCATAGGGTACTAAAATAAAAAAGTGCGAAACAACAGGGGATTCTTTTGAAATTTTCCCTATTTTTTTAAGGGTTAATTTCATACAGATCCCTCCAAACATAGTGAATTACAAATATATCCCTAAAAAGTGCGAAATCCTAGATTGATTCCACCCTTATCCCCCAACTAACCATAGCCATCACAACCATCCCTGCACTACTCGTGTGCACACCACGACCGCCGGCAAGTAACCCCGGCCACCAGAAGCGCCAAAGTTTTCCTCTCCTCCATTGTATAAAGCATCACCAACCTTCATCTCTTCTTGTGCCGCTGCTAGGGTGACCCCACACCCCTGGGATCCACTTCTGACAGCAGGCCCTGACCCCGGCGACCATCCCCGTCAGTTGCCGCCGCCCCGAGAGCTGTCGCCGCCGCCTTGGCAAGCCGCGGCCAAGCTTGAGCAGATCAGGCCGAGGTAAGAAATCTTTTTCTACTCGCGCCGCCGCCGCTCAGGATTGATAACATCGTCCTCCTTGAACCCTCCGGCGCCGCCCTCGCCGACCTCGGCGTCCCCGTGCGTCGCCGGCGCCGCCCGAGCTCCGTGCGGCCATCCCGCCCTGGTTAGGCCAAGCTCGACTTAATTAGCGGGAGAACGCGAGCATCCGCGGCTGGATCGGGCGGCGCCGTCTCCTCTCGGCCGCCGATAACTCCCCGCGCACCATCGCCGCCGCCTCTGGCGCGACCGATCACCGCTCGGGATTCCGTGGCCGCCCATACTATGAGCGGGCCAAGGTGAAGCCTTTGGCCTCCGCGCGTCCCCGCCGCCACGGGGCGCGCGCCTCCCTCGGCCTTCGGTGACTAATCGTCGTCGCCCGGTGCTCCTCCGCCACCACCGCCGCCAGCCTCTTGAACCGAGCCGAGGCGCTCGGGCTCGTGCTTCTTTGCCGCGCCACCGGCCGCCTCCTGCAGTCAGCCAGCGTGTGCTCGGGGCCCCTCTGACCGGCCATGACCTTTCCCTGCCGGAGGGCCCGTCATCCGGCCGTCGCCGGCCACCCCCGTGCCCTACCTAACTCCGGTAAGCTAGTATTATTGTTTCCTGTGCACTGTTTCGGGTTCCGGTCACCTTTACGACGATTCAGAGACACCCCGATAAATCTGGAAGTGAGCACGATGATCTCTGATCCGTGTCGAACAACGTTCTCCCTTCCGTCAGGGTCAACGATGCCTCGGTTTGTGTGTTAGAGGCAATTTAGGCGTTGTGCGTGCTGTTTCACTGAAGTTCGCGTTGCTCGCCCGCTCGCCACAGTGGCCGGTAGTGCTCCGAAGTGTGAGTACGGCCTCCGGCACGCCAAGACCTGTCAACGGGTGACTCGATCGGCTTAATTGACTGAATGATCCTCGGCTTGCACTGTCGGGCCATAAAACTCTGAAAATCATATGAAATAATGTGATTTTATGCAATCGGGAGGGTTTTTACGCAATTATGCTTGTTG
Organism: Aechmea fasciata; assembly: GCA_025177825.1. NCBI lineage: Eukaryota > Viridiplantae > Streptophyta > Magnoliopsida > Poales > Bromeliaceae > Aechmea > Aechmea fasciata. The sequence continues at coordinate 12,259,240 of CM045927.1, read as the reverse complement.
TGGTCACTGTTGACAGTGTGTGCGGGCAGTGGATGACCTCTTGATTGGTTGTTCAAGGCCCTATGCCTTTCCGAAAATCAAATGTTGATTTTCGGTGCGTTTTTCGACGAAATCCACCAACAGAACGCGTTTTTGGTTTAGAATTCTTCCAACGGTGCCTCGTGATAATTTGTGTCATCGCTGAGCCTGGTTGGCTGGTCGCCCACGTCGTTTCGAGGGTTCGAGGGGGTGGGAAACGACGGGTGAGCGGCGGTGGGTTCTGGTGTCGAATTGGACACTTTCAGAAATTCAGATCGGAACGATTATCCAATGATAATCGTTTCGAAGTGAGATAATTTAATTGCTGCCAGGTCACACGAAAAGTTGAGTTTGATGGCAGCGGGTGACTCGTAGAGCGAGTCGGTATGTTCCGGGACAGTTCGTGGATCCCAGCGGAGTCCCGGTGTCGCTTTCGGGACTTCCGGCGAGTTCGGCAATCGGTTTTGAAAAATTGATTCTCGTAGGTTTATTGGTGGTGGAAATAGTTTGTAAAAGATATTCTTTTAGTTTTCATGACTTAGTATTTCAAAATGAGTTTCCGGATAGGAAACAATTTTAAACTAATAATTGTAAATTTATGAATAATTCTGTTATAAATGTTATTGTGAATGGCGTGTGAGTATGTGTATATGCATATGTGTGGTTGTATTATGTTTGGCAAATCTTGTATCTTATACTTGTGCGACACCGTGCAAATACAGAAAAGACTCTGAACTCTTTATATTTGTGGCGGATCTGGCATACCCTGAGAGTCAGATTTAAAACAAAAAAAAAAATTAAGCATTTTTGCTTTGTTTTTAAACCAAAATGGGACGCCCCGACCCCGGGGCGTGACGGTTATCCTCTTCATTAATTTTTTTTGTTAAATCAATGGCAAAGTTAAAACTACAGAATATGATTTAACGAAAAGTTAACAGAAAAGCCGACGGAAAGAGAAAAATAAATCTACAAAACACTAAATTGATATACTTTAAATTATAGAATACTAAAATAAAAAAAAAACGAAATCACATAAATGGTATTTAAAGTTTATACAAAATTTTAATACAGCAGTGCTACCTATAGGTTATTGACTATATTCAAATTTTCACCAAAGCGTCCATATTTATCCACTTGTATTATCAACCCCTTTTTTTATTTAATGCTATAAATCTAAAAGGAAAAATAACTTGGGACAATTGTTGTACAAGGTTAGATATCTTAGGAGGTTTTGGAAAGAATATAAGGTTAAGTAAAATCTTTTGGGAACATTGTTTGGTACCATTCTTTTGTTGTTTTGTGTACCTTTTTAGGTCATCGAACATGTACAGTTGTCTCAATCTTATAATCTTCTTACTGAATAAAACGATAGCACGTTATTTATTAAAAAATAAATAAATAAATTTTAATCTCTCGAATGATAGAGTTTAAGTTGTATATCTATCCAGATAAATTTTTTAATGTTAAAAAAATATTGATAAGATTAGTGTGAAAATATTGATCGTTACGTGAGTAAAATATAAGTTTTACGCCAATATTTTTAAGAGTACAGGAGCATTGCTCTTTACAATAACATATCGGAAAATATACGCTTAATTAACATTTCAACATGGAATTAAAAGTTTTAGCTTAAAGTAATGTCGGAATGAAAATCGCTTAAATCGTTCGTTCCATGCAACCAAACCAACGACTAAAATTTTTTGCTATTTAAATCAGGTGTTTTTCGTTTAACGGTATAAAATAATTCGCTTAACGATGTAAGATAATTCAAATGCCTTAAAAAAAAATTTACTGTAAACACTTTTAATTAACTATCTATATCAAAATCTACAATTCCGATTTTGAATCGGCAGATTCTATTCTCTATTTTTAAAAGATTGTTCAGCTTTGACTGTTCACTTTTGAAACCACTTGAGGAGTTAAAAAATGATTTTTAAAATTAATAAAATTTGGTTACTACTCAACTAACTTAAAACCTTAGATCATGGCCGATGGTATCGATTATCAATTTGAATGTTCGATCATAAAAAAAAAAAAGTGGAAATATTAAAGTCTTGATATTTAAAAAAAATTTGCTGCTCAGCTTTTATTTTGCATAAATGCATCAGTCATTAAATTTAATTTAAGTTTGAATTCTATGAATTTACGATATCATGTACCTAATATTCAAATAGTTCAAAATTAATATTTTTTAGTGACTAATATAAAATAAATTGGGATAATTGCCTATATACCCCTCATGCATCTGAAAATATCTGATCTACCCCTACATTTTTTTTCTTTCTAAAATGCACCTCATACGTTCCACCGTTATTGCAAAATACCCCCGCAGTTATCTCCTGTTAAGTTAATCTGGGTTAAACGTGAGTTAAATATCTACCACAATTAAAAAAATTAAAATACCAATTTTGCCCTTAACTTAAGGGCAAATAAGAAAGGTTGGTGACGGTAGAGGGGTATATTGGAAAAGACCAAAAATCGAAATACTATTTTGAAAATGGCAAAATAGTAATTTTACAGAGATAACAGAGTTACTTAACAAATTTTAACTCTAAGGATATATTAGAAATAGGTTGGAACGTAGGAGGGGTATTTTCATTATTAGCCTTCTAAGAGGGGTAAATCGAAAAATCGAAAACTTTTCAGAGATCACTTTTTTTAAAAAAAAGAGAGACATGTAGCACGTTACCTGTTTCGTTTATTGTTTTTAGAAATAAAATTATCTGGAAATATAAATGAACTCGAATTCGAACCGAGGACCTCGGATATCAACTAGTAAGTCCTTTGTCACTTGCGTCAGTGACGGCCGGTAATTTGAGATTACTTAATCAGTAGATAACTGACATTTTTTAACTGTAAAATTCAGAAACTAGAAAATTCAAACAGTCCAAAATCAAATATAACATCATAGATCTTAATTAAAATGCCCTGAAAAGAAAGCAGAAGCAGTATCTTAATTTTATTCCATATTTAAACCTTAAAAAATTAATATAATTTAATTTTCAAATTCCATGGGGGATAATAGTTCATAACTCAATTTTATTTCTTGCCAAATCATTACAAAAGCAGCACAGTCCCTAATAACAAGTTTCCTCACCTTTGCTTTATTTTTTTGTCAAGTAGGAACAGATTCGAAACAGATTAATTTTGATCTTATTTTTGCCCCTCACCGCTTCATTCATAGATGATTGGGTCGGGAATCTGAAAAGCTGATTTTTATCATATCAGGACGGATATAAAAAAAAAAAGATCTTGTATTTTCCATTTCATTTACTTGGCGGAATGGAGCGGATTTGAAATGGATTATATTTTTTTTATATATTTTTTGCTCCCACTTATCACTATACTTGGCAAACGAGCAGATTGGATAATCTGCAGACGGATCATTTTACTCGCAGATCATATGAACATAGATAAAATTTTACCCACAAGTATTTGGGCAGTCAATATTTTTATCCATATTTGTCGAATGGAGTGCAGATGTAGGTTATCCGCAAGATTTTTCTTTTCTTTTTTTGCTCCTATTAAGAATGCAGAACACATATATATTTAACTTTTAAAAACATAACCTAACTTATTATTTGAAATACCACAACATAAAATAAACAATATAAAATCTTAAAACACTTAAATTACATAGTATAAAAGTATTTTATTATCCTAATTTTGTGGTGATATAAAATTAATAAAATTTTTATGATTATAGAGTCAATATCATAAAAATTACATATTTTTAATTAAAAAAAATGCGGGTATTTATGCGTATCCGTGGATTGCCAAAAATACCCACAACTTAACGACTACCTACCAGTTTTATCCATAATTTTTTGAATAAAAAAAGAGTAAACTTTAAATATTATTCCTATAGTTTCGCACTTTCTCACTTTAGTACCCTTTGGTTTAAGAGCAATGCTCCTATGCACCAAAAAAATTTCGGTTCTTAAATTTTTTAAAATAAATGGTGGAGATGCTTTCTATTTAAGAGGGTAATTGACTTTTGATGCCTTAGGTTTAGGTATCGGTCACCCTTTTACCAAGGGCAAACTATTTTCTCATATATAAAATTAGCAGGAAGGACTTTTTTGTAAATTTTTATTCTCATTTTCATAATGCCCCTCTAGTAATTATAGAACATCTCATTATATTTTTGGAAAGTTTTCATCCACACACACCTTCGTCAAAAGCTTTTTCTTTTTCTTTTTTTTTTGTTGAGAGAGAAATTCATGTCCATTGCTTAATAGCTAATCTACGTTTAAAATTTTTAGGGATAATTGCCTATATACCCCTCATGCGTCTGAAAATATTCGATCTATCCCTACTTTTTTTTTTCTTTCTAAAATCTCATACGTTCCACCGTTATTGCAAAATACCCCCGCAGTTATCTCCTGTTAAGTTAATCTGGATTAAACGTGAGTTAAATATCTACCACAGTTAAAAAAAATTAAAATACCAATTTTGCCCTTAACTTAAGGCCAAATAAGAATGGTTGGTGATGGTAGAGGGGTATATTGAAAAAGACCAAAAGTCGAAATACTTTTTGTGCCCCTGATTTTAAAGGCAAATAAGAAAGATAGTGATGGTAGAAGGGTATATTTGAAAAGGGTAAAATAGTAATTTTACAGAGATAACAGAGTTACTTAACAGATTCTAACTCCAAGGGTATATTAGAAATAGGTTGGAACGTAGGAGGGTAATTTCAATATTAGCCTTCTAAGAGGGGTAAATCGAAAAATCGGAAACTTTTCAGGGGTATATAAGCAATTGCCCCAAATTTTTAAGTCATAGATCATTCTTTCCATCTTCCTCTTCCATCGTTTTAAATTTTGTTGAGAGAGAAATTCATGTCCATTTTACTTTAATTTTTGAACTAATATCTAATCTATATATACTTATAATTTTTTTTAGTGATAAATCATTTTTTTCTCTCAATATTATGGTGCTATGACATTGGGGTGTTGCGGACATTGTTGGCATCGAAATCAGGGATTTAAAGGTAATTTGAAATTATAATAGCTAAAAATAAATTCAGATTTATAATTTAAAGTTAATTTTCAAACATAGAATTGTTTGGTTTAAATAGTGAACAAAATTTATTTTTTTAACTATAATATAAACTAAATCTAAATTTAAAATTTAATTTTAATCAATATTTTTGAACTTTATTGTTGATTTTACTATTGAATGAACAATTTGAATTTAATTTTAAAAATAGAAGCCTTTAATTTAAATAAACAATAAAAAGTTACGTTTATAAATACAACATAATTTATAATTTAAAATAAGTTAATATATTTGAAATTTCGTGTCATTTTAATATCAAATTAACAATTTTAATTGTAGTATACTATTCATTTAAACATAAATTTTTTCGTTCTAAAAATTAAAATTAAAATTAAAATTGAATTTAATGTATACAATTGTCAAGTTTAAGCTCAAATTGAATTTTAAATTTAATTTTATAAACATTTTTCTTATCCAATTAGCAATATCTAATTTGGTACGTAAATAACAAAATTAAATAAGAAAACAAATATTTGTGTAGGATTAATTAAATTTGGTAATTAGATTGGTTTTTTTTTTCCATATTACCCCTACGAATGGTAACCTGTTGATCAGGCAACTACTATGTAAAAATCAATCTCGCCTTTAAAATATCAACGGCTAGATTTAATTGAGCCGGTGTATTGAAGCATTTCTCTTGGTTTAAAGTCTATCAATTTAGTACCCTCTGGTTTCATTTTTTTCTTTTCGTCAGCCCCTTCATTAACTTTTTGTTAAATCATATGCAAAATAAACTTCAGATGCCCCACCTGTAGTTTATCGAATATTCATTTTAATAATTTTTAGTTTTAATTTAAAAAAAAAAATTAGTGGAGAAGATAATAAAAAAAAAAGAAGCAACCACCATAGTGTACAAAAGTGATACATTTTAAACCACAAAATACTAAAATGAAAAAGTACGAAATTACAATGATGGTATTTAAAATTATTTTAAAAAAAAATTAGTATCTTTATTCACAAATTTGTGGATAACCCACAGATATCCACTGATACAAATAGAAACTGCTAGGTCTACTTACCGTCCCATTTTGGACGGATCTGGATGGGAGCTCTACCAATGCGGAGCCGGGAACCATTTGCATCCCTAATAACAACAAACCTCACGTTTTTTTTTCCTTCCTAAAAAATAATATATATATATATATATATATATATATATATATATATAGAGAGAGAGAGAGAGAGAGAGAGAGAGTGTTGAGTTATTTCAAAAGACCAAAGAGTTTGGTGAGTTAGCTTTTAACTATCGAATTGATATGCATTGTATTTATTATAGAAAGGCAAGAGGTGCATGTAGTATTTAATAAATGGTTGATCCGTGTACACATCGTATTGATCCACAATATATAAACTAAGACCAAGAGCTAATGACATTTCTAAAAGTATTCTACTTACCTATATATATATATTAAAAATAATAATAATGAACTACAAATTAATGGAATTAATAACAAAAAAAAAAATCATAGGATACGTAAAGTAATCCATTTTAAATCATAAGATACTGAAAGTAGCATCGACCATCCCTGTACAGCCTACAAACATTAATGGCACGGTACTCCAAGATTCCAAATCTCGAATCCTTAATGATTCACATTAAAAAATAATAATACGAACTACAAATTAATGGAATTAATAACAAAAAAATCATAGGATACGAAAGTAATCCATTTTAAATCATAAGATACTAAAGTAAGATTGACCATCCCTAGAGCAAATGGCAAAGTGCTTGATGGTTGGTACCCAAGATTCCAAATTCGAATCCTTAATGATTCACATTTTCAGCTAAGTTTATTTCTAAAAAAAATAAACGAAACAGGTAGCATGTTACCTATCTCTAAAAAAAAAAAATACTAAAGTGAGAAAGTATGAAATTACACCGATGGTATTTGAAATTTTTTCAAAGTGCGAAATTACAGGATGATATTTAAAATTTTTTTTAAACAAATTAATATTTATATTCATAAATTTGTGGATAACCCATGAGATATCCACTAATACGAATAGAAACTGCCAGGTCTACTTACCGTCCCATTCTGGACGGATCTGGACGGAAGCTCTATCAATCCGGAGCCCGGAATCATTTACATCTCTAATAACAACAAACCTCACGTTTTTTTTTTTTTCTTCTTCTTCCTAAAAGAATATAAAAAATATATTTTTATTTTTAGAAAAAGGAAAAATAATACGAACTACAAAAATGGGACAGGGCACATGGCGACAAGGAGAGTGCCAGCGAGATCCCAAATCTCAGAGTCCCATTTCCGTAATTAACGCCAAACCCAGGCCCCTTTCTTTTGATGGCTCCCACGAGATCTGCCCATACACATATACTCACACACACACCCTCCTCGCGAGCAAGCTCTAACCACTACCTCACACCCCCAAAACCCGGAAAAATTAAAATAAAATAAAATAAAATAAAAGAGAGAGTTTAAAGATGCACCCCTTCTTCTTTCTCCTAATTAAGTGTCTACTATGGGTATCTCAAAATGCACCTCAAAATGCTATTATGGATAATTCCATATGGGCCAGCGCTACTATACTCACATTTTTTTTTTTGTGCTCATAAATTTTTAACCGTTTGGCTGAAGAGATATGCGTTTAGGATGATAGTAGTCTACTGGGATTAAGTGAGTGGTTGGGATGAATATTATGATCTAACGATTGAAAATGATCAAAATGGTAGATTTAATGGCGGAAATATTAATTATCAATACAATAAGTATAGTAGGCGGACTCGTTCCATTTGTACTTAATTTTTCTCGCCAACTTTTAATTACAAAGAAATTATGATAGATCAGAAATCTTGCGGGCTCGAACTCATGAACTCCTGCTCAAACACCGTGTTAAATTAAATGAATTAATTGCTATCTTCCAAAAAAGCTTAAGGTATTGCAGAATGATGTTTTTAATATTTATATTCAATAGATAACATATATTAAACATTTGGTCGGTAATTTGATAATAAAGAATATTTATATCTTAGGTCCGCATAGATAAATTTGTATGAATTATTGAATATATGATATTAAAGCATACTTCTCTAGCAATTTAAATTTAAAAAAAAAATTCATAATTTCAAATGGTGTCAAAGTATGAGGTTGTGAGTTTGAATTTCACTAGCCCTGGCGTGAAGAGGAGTGTTGAGTATTTAATATTAAACATCATTATATCGCATTCATAGATAAAATATATTATCTGAATGATGCTATTTGAAGAAACATTATATTAAGATTTTTCTCTCGATAATCAAAATGGGAGCATCAAGTTAGACTTTTGTTTTTATGCCTCAAGATCTCATTTGTTTTTATTTTTATTGCAGTATACTAGAATTTTCAACCGCTGAAGATGACTGTTAAGAAAAACAAGATCAAATCAACAACACGCAGTTTTGAAATATTTGTTACAAAACATGATAGGATATTAATAACATAAACCATCACAAAGTACCTCGAATCAACTATATTTTGTGCTAGCGTAATATTTCATTTACTCCACAAAAATTTATATCTAGAAATTAAATTAATCGGGAAAAAAAATGCTGTCTATACATTCAAAAAATAAATATAAATTTTACACCTTATTCCTCCAAGCGCTAATATATTAACATTGGCTTTAGTCATTTTTATTTTTAATATCGAAGACCCAAAAAGATACCTAAACTTTTGGGTGAGCATATCTCAAAATCACCAAAAAAAAAAAAAAAAGTTAAACCATTATACTAACTAAATCTTTTTTTTTTTAACTGTATTTAAGGACACTAAAAAATTCTTTCCTGTATTTAAGCGTACTTCATAAAGTACCCACATGAAGACCACCCTTGGGGGTACAATTTGGGGTACGCATAGCAACACCCAATCCCCCAGAAAGCAAAGAATAGCCTCCCAGGAAGCAAACAAACAAACAAAAGAGATTGCACAAATTTAGTCCCTCCTCCCTCTCTCTCTCTCTCTCTCCTCCCCACCCCCAACACACCCCTCTCTCTCTCGCTCTCTCTCTGTATCTCTGCAGTAAATTAAACAAATCCCAAGTCCTCCTCTCCTTCCTCAGAAAGAGAATATTAGTAGGAGAGAGAGAGAGAGAGAGAGGAAAGATAAAAATAAGAGACAGGGATAGAGAGGGAAAAGAGAAGGAAAAAAAAGAAAGAAAAGAAGAGAAAGATATAGAGAAAGAGAGCATCATCAGAAAACACCAAAAACAAAAGAGAAAGATCCACCTCGAACCTCTCTCCAGTCTCCACCCCCCATCCACTCTCTCCTCTTAACTCCTCCTCCTCCTCCTTAAATCATCAATCCTCTTCTCCTTCTCTATTTCTATTTCTATTTGGTTCTTTCTATTTGGTTGTTGGGTGTGTAGAAGTTGAATAATAATCAGTATAAGAATAAAGAGTAGTAGTAGTAGATAGTATTAATTAAGTATGAGGGAGGAGGAGGAGCCGAGCTGGTTCGCGCGGTGGGAGGAGCAGCTCCCGAGGCCGGATGAGCTGACCCCGCTGTCCCAGACGCTGATCACTCCCGACCTCGCCCTCGCCTTCGACATCCCCACCTCCTCCCCTTCCCCTTCCCCTACAAGCCCTACCACCCTCCACCACGATCCCTCCTCCGCCGCCGCGCTTCTCCACGGCCACCCCCACCACGCCCACGCCCACGGCCTGGCGGCGGCGGCGGCGGCGGCGGCGCAGAGTCCGGTGGAGTGCGAGGGGGGGGCGGGGTCGGATCTGAACGGGGGCGGGGGGCGGGGAGGAGCCGGCGCGGACGCTGAAGCGGCCGAGGCTGGTGTGGACGCCGCAGCTGCACAAGAGGTTCGTGGACGCGGTGGCGCACCTGGGGATCAAGAACGCGGTGCCGAAGACGATAATGCAGCTGATGAGCGTGGACGGGCTCACCCGCGAGAACGTCGCCAGCCACCTCCAGAAGTACCGCCTCTACCTCAAGCGCATGCAGGGCCTCACCTCCTCCTCCTCCTCCTCCGCCGCCGCCTCCGCCGCCGCCGCCCACGGCGTCCCCTCCTCCGCCGCCTCCGTCGTCGTCGACCCCGCCCCCGACCACCTCTTCGCCACCGGCCCCGTCCCCCCACTTCCTCGCCCCCCTCCTCGCTCCTCCTCCTCCTCCGCCGCCGCCGCCGCCCCCCGCCCCCCCGATCCCTTCATCCCCTACGTCCCCGCCACGCTCCAGCACCACCAGCAGCTCACCGCCCTCCACCACCACCACCACCACCACCAGCACCAGCAGTTCTACCCCCCCCCCCCCCCCCCCCACCAGCAGCGGCATCTCGGCCACTACGGCGCCTCCCCGCCGCTCCCCGCCAACGGCGCCGCGGGGTTCGAGCACGGCTTCTTGACCCGCGCGGTGCCGCTGCCCGGAATGCACCGGATGGTCCCCCTCGTCCCGCCCCCGCCTCCGCCGCCGCCGCCGCCCTCGTACGCCGACGATTTGGAATCCGGCGCCAGGGCCGGATCCGGCGGGAGGAGAGAGCTCACCCTGTTCCCCACCGGCGAGGATTGATCTTCTCGGTATACACAACTCTTGCTACAACAAATATCAATCCCCCCCTCTTTGCTATTGTAATTATCGTGTTTAATTACGCCGCGTTTCTGTTCGAAACACAAATCTGAGGATTACAGAGCTCTGAGGGTTTTAGGGAATTCGGGGTAGCTTTATCTCCTCCGTTAGGGTTTTCTCCGTTCATTTCGATCTTCGCCGCCGTCTTTATCTATGCTCTTGTTCCTGTCATTGAACCTATGCTTTACATGTTATTACCTTATTGTAGAGGCTATTAGAGGGGGGGAACTGCTGTGATGCTATAAATTCCGCATCGAGCTAGTTTCAAATAGTTACCAGGGTCGGGAATTTGTTTGAACTCTCCTACTATCGATTGCCTAGTCGAATTGGGAAATAAAAGAATTAGGGGTTTTGAGGCATGAGAGATTTCCAGGAGTAAGTGGTTGCATTGTAATCGATCGTTAGGCCTCTGCTTCCGCACAAGGGAATTCCTCTATGAGAGATTGTAGAGATTCTTCGCTTTTAACCTTTTTTTCCTTCTTTTCATCACTAAGGATGAGTCTCTAGAGCTTAATTTTCTCTCTTCTTTCTCTTTACTTCTGTGTTATGAGATGGGGTTTATTCGTTGACGATCTCTTGGTGTAGTGTAGTAATCCTTGTAAATTCCGTGACTGGAAACTTATGTTGTTTGTCTTTCAAGGCATTGTTGAGTTATGTCGGTATAGTATTGCTGTCGTCGGACTCCTTTATGTACATCAAAACTTTGTTGAACTCAAAATGTACCTTTCTGAAATTCTATCGATTTGTCCTTCCTTTTCTGTTAATGCAAAGTGCTGCTATATGAATGACTAATTGAGATATTTCATTGGAGATCATTATTTTGGTTTCTTTCTCTAAATGTTCTTGATGCGCCAACTTCAGTTAAGATGGATATATACGAATACTCATATTTGGTTATAATTCACTTGGACTTTAAATAGAAAGGTATACTCTGTTATAGATGGTTGTAAATTGGATTCCTAACAATTGCTTATGGTCTTTGTCGTTATCTATATTGTTGCTTGCAATGATTTTATTGAAACAAATGGAAGTTTGTTCTCTATTGTCTTGCCAAAGAAGATGCAAATTACCTTCTATTCTAGCTAAATTTTTAGTGCATATCAGACCAAAATTTATGATCGTTTCGAAAATGTTGTACATAAAATTTTTGGAACAACTAGCTGCAGTTAGCATTAGATTTTGCATTAGATGGAGGATTTTGTATTGCTGATTATGTACTGTTATGAGATACACTGTACAGTTTGAACTTCTGTTCATCATCGGCATACATAAGCTAGTTTATTGCTATCTCTGAAATTGCTAACTGCATTGCAGAATGGGTTTGCTTGAAATTAATTTGTGGCAATCATGAGGAAACAAATGATTGCCTTTTCTTTTATTGTTCGAGTAGTCTATTAACTTCCTAAGCTGCCATGTTGCATAGAATGGATGCTTCAACTCCTAGATAGTGATGGCTGTGATTCATTTCCTAACTTTTGTTGTCATCAGTATTGTTTGTTCTACATCATAATATTATGTCTCTAACATTTACACGAGTTCTCCAACGTGTCAGTATCACCTATTATGCGATTACTATTAAATGCTTCCTAAAATGTTTGTTGTAAATTAGAAACTATATTTTGTTGTTAGTGCAATACTAGATTCATCTTTGTCTCTATATGAGAAGGTTAATCATTTTATTGGAGACATGCCAACTCTAGTTTATCATTAAAATAGTAAATCGTAGGAAGGATGAGGATTGCCCTTTATCTTTTAACACAGAACAAGGGAATCTACAAAAGAAAGCATGAGAATTGATACCAAGTTAAAAGCGATGTCGATAGTCAGGGTTCCTATTTTTGTAGACATTTTGCAAGAAATGTCATTTAAGCATCAGCACTGATTTTAGGTCTATACTTGCGTGCATTTGTATATTAAACCTATCTTTTAATATATAGAATAATTTCCTTATTAGTGCATATATGTGTGAGTGCTCTTTTGCTAGTTACTTTTGACATTGATTAATGAAGGGAAGTTCTCGAAAGCGAAGCCGAGTATATCTCTGTTGGATTGCATTGATCTGAAATCCAAATTCGCCCAGACATTTTGGCTTGAAACTTACCAAGTTCTATTTTCGAATTAGATCAGTTCTCTAAGCTGTAATAAGCTTGGAAAGTAGTACTTATTCTTGTTTAATGACATCTCATTGTCAACAATAGCGCACTCGTTTTCTATTGCATTTTCGCATGGTTAGATCTCTAAAACTTAGAACTTGATTGCAGTGCTTCGTAGTTTTGTTTCACCCTTTATTTATTGCTTTCAAATGAGAGGTCAAAGCATTAATCTAACTTTTGACATCTAAGTAAGGATCATCTTGTGTGGTGAGTAGCATCTTATCTCATCATCCATCAACTCCTCTTTCCAATCTGGTTAAGTGTATTCAGATAACACAGCTATCTACATTAGCCAACCTATTGATGCATTCTACAACTCATCAATATGTTTACATTACATGGTAGCAGGCCTTAGAGTGGGAATGTAGGAAATAGAATCATCTAAAATAGGTCATCCTATGTTTTAAAATCATGCCCTTTTTTAATTTTATTTCTATTTTTTTACCTTTTGGGGAAAAAACCATTCAGATGGATGCGGAATCTAGAACTTGTCTGTAGTTGGAATTATCTATTGAGAAGCTTTGGATCTCTTCTGTTTTTTTTGGCTTTACTCTAGGGTAAATTATACTTTTAGTGCTCAAATTATGAGGCGCATGATACTTTAATGCTCAAACTTTAATTTACTGTAATTTCTGGCTCGAAACTTATTAGATTTGTTGCAATTAAGTCTTGCAGTTCAATTTAGTGGACAAAATGTATTTTTAACATGGTTATACTGTGATCAATGACATGGCAGTTGTAAGACGGCATACCACTATCACATTAGCAACACATTATTATTCAGTCGACTAAATTAGACTGCAATACTTGGTTACATCAATCTAGAACAGTTCAAAGTAGAAATTACAATAAATTAAGATTTAAGAACCAGAAGTGTGATTTGGCTATATATATATAGTTCGGCTATTATATTCTTATGAGTATAATCGTCCTCGTATTCATAAGTTGTTTTTTATGATAGAGCTTCCAAATTGACGATTCACACCGTTAAATATTATTTAGAATATTTAAAACGTTTAGAAATCAAATTTTATAATTTTTCGACATTATTTACCTTATGATCAAAAGAACAAAATTGACAATTTTTTACTATCGGTATGAGATATTTACTAGTTTAACGGTATAAAAGAATCAAACTCAGTTGAATTTTTGATAGAAAATTCTATTCACTGTATAGACAAAGATCAATAACTCCGATCTTAAATTGAAGAATCTAATCATCCTTTTTTAAGACATCGTTCGATTCTGACCGTTCATTTTATACCCATTCGATAAACTTTCTTATGATTTCAAAAAATTACGAAACTTATTTTCTAGAAGTTTTAAATACATTAGATCATATTTAACGGAGTGGATCGTCGATTCGGAAGCTCCATCATTGAAAAAAGCTTATGAGTACAAAATACTCTGTACTCATAAGAGTATATATATATATATATATATATATATATATATATATATATATATATAGAGAGAGAGAGAGAGAGAGAGAGAGAGAGAGAGAGAGAGAAAGAGTTGAGTTAGAAAACTCTCAAAAATACCAATGGAGTGGTGCCTTTGAGTTTGTAGCCATTGGATGAGATGTAGGGTTGAGATGATGGTAATAGGTGGTAGTAGGTGAAATAGTGTTTGATCCAAAGGTTATTAGTAATGAAAGAGTATATCCAAGGGCTAGAAATCTAGAAGCACCAAGGGGTTGGTGCTTCTAAAAGTATTCTAGCTCAATTATATATAGAGCTAGGCTGGTGTACTATCGGTAGCACGGAGGCTTCCGTGCTACCAAGTTATTTTCAATGCTGCAGTTTCCAAATCGACGATCGGCTCCGTTAGACTTGATCTACATTATTAAAAGTATTTGAAAACTAAATTTCATAATTTTCGGCATCATTAACCGATCAAACGAGTAGTCTAAAAATGAACTGAAAATAAAAATCTCATAAAAAATGATGATAAAAGACTTGAATTTAGGATAAGAGGTACCGATCTTACTCTAAATAATGAAAAAAAAAATTCTATAAAAATTTCATCAAATTTGAATTGTTTTATACCGTTAAATTCACAAACCCATCAAATCTACCAGTAAAATTGTCAATTTTGAGACCTTTTGATCACTAGTCAAATGATGTCGAAAAATTATGAAATTTAGTTTTCAAATATTTTTAATAGTGTAGATCAAGTCTAACGGAGTCGATCATCCATTTGGAAACCGGAGCATCGAAAACAACTTGGTAGCACGGATAGTAACCAACTTGGCCTCCGTGCTACCGATAGTAACCAAGTTGTTTTCGATGCTGCGGCTTTCAAATGGACGATCGGCTTCATTAGACTTGATCTACACTATTGAAAGTATTTGAAAACTAAATTTCATACTTGGTGCTTGTGAATTTTTTATCCGTTAGATTATACTATTTAACCAAATACATATAAGTTTTCAAAACTAAATTTTCATCCGTTAGATTAGACTATTTAACCAAATACTTGGTGCTTGTGAATTTTTTACCGTTAGATTATACTATTTAGATTATATATATATATATATATATATATATATATATATATATATATATATATATATATATATATATATATATATATATATATATAATTGAGTCTATGCTTTTAAAAGATTTGTTCTCAATCCAATGGCCAAAAACTTGGTAGCACCTATGGTGCTTGTAAAAGCACCAAGTATTTCGTGCTTGTGAATTTTTTACCGTTAGATCTACACCTTTGATTATTTTCATCCGTTAGATTATACTATTCAACCAACCACCCACTTAACGCAAGGGGGCCCACATCATCCTAACCTCACATCTATAAAATCAAGGGCTAAAAAGTTACAAGCACCAATGACTTGGTACTTTTAAAAGCATAGAGCTCAATTCTATATATATATATATGAGTTGAGCTAGAATACTCTTAAAATCACGAGCCCATTTTACTCTCGAGTTGTTTTCGATGATAGAGCTTTCAAATTGACGATCACTCCGTTAAATATGATCTAAACCATTTAAACTACCTAGAAATCAAATTTCACGCACTTTCGATATTGTTCTTGTATCCATCTAGTGAACAGAAAATGAATGGTTGAAAATGAATATTCTTTAAAAAATGATGATAAGAGTCTTGTAATCAAGATCAAGAGTATAGATCTTGTTTTAAATAGTTTAAAGAATTTTCTAACAAAAATTCAATTGATTTGGATATCTTTACACCGTTAAACGAGAAAACGTCTCTTATCCACCATTAAAATTACAAATTTTGAAACCCTTTGATCATTAGGCAAATGATGTCGAAAATATTTGAAATTTGATTTCTAAACACTTTAAGTGGTATAGATCATGTTCAACGGAGCCGATCATCAATTTGGAAGCTCTATCATCGAAAACAACTCGAGAGTAAAATGGGCTTTCAGATTTTAAGAGTATTCTAGCTCAACTCTCTCTCTCTCTCTCTCTCTCTCTCTCTCTCTCTCTCTCTCTCTCTCTCTCTCTCTCTATATATATATATATATATATATATATATATATATATATATATATAATTGAGCTCCTATGATTTTAAAAGTACCAAGTCATTAGTGCTTGTAAGTTTTTAGCCCTTGGATTAATAGATGTGCGGTTAGGATGATGTGGGCCCCCTTGGGTTAAGTGAGTGGTTGGTTAAATAGTATAATCTAACGGATGTAAATGATTAAAGATGTAGATCTAACGGTGAAAAAATCACAAGACCAATCTTGGTGCTTTCATATAGACTATATATATATATATATATATCTTGTGATTTCCTGGAAACACAAGCAACTGCTAAAAGGGTTAGAGAACTGGGGAGGTATCTTCTGCATGATCAAGTAAACTTTCGTTGGGCCAACAACTTTACTTTTGGTAGGTTGTGGAAGTGTGAATATGAATTTGATTGCTTTTTCCTTTTTTTCCTTTTTCTTTCTTAATTAGAATATGAGTTGATTTGTGCTTTAGTTGACCTATCTTTTTTCTTTTTTAAATTCGGTCAACGTACCCGATACTCCATTTTGGATGAGAATCTAAGTAATTTTTAATTTGTGGATCGATTTATCGATCGACCAATGGCGAAGCGTTGCCCACTTGTTAAGTCAGTTTTAAATATCATAATCAAATGTTTAGTGGGTAGAACAGCATTTTTAAGTTTTAACTGATGATCCAAATCTCTCTCTCTCTCTCTCTCTCTCTCTCTCAGTTTTTGGAGGTATTTAAGCCTTGATATTGATGGCTTGATTGTGGAGTCTGATAATATTTTTTGAGTGAAATTTGTGTAATAAAACAAAAAGGCTAAATTACACTTTGGGTCTCCAAGCTACAAAGCACTTGATATTATGGTTCTCAATTTTATTTTTTTTATTTCTTATTCAAAATATTTAAATTATTATAATTTAATTTAGCTGATTAAATATCGACGTGTTGTTGATGCTGAAATAATGTAATAGCATTATATATACCTCTATATCTATACATTATTTCTCATAACTTTGTCACATGGCAATTCCTCATTCACCCTTATCTTCTCCCATTTTTTTCATTTCTTAGTGCTTTACCTTTCCATCTCCTATGTCATCCTGATGTTTCATCTTCTCACTTGCTTACTTTCTAATTAATACATTCATATGATCTATTGTTATCTGAATAAATTATTTTCACAAGAAAAAAATGAATAAAATAATATCTCTTCATATTTGTTTTCTCATATTATTTATATTTATTGATGTCTAATTGCAACTCAAAAATTTTAAAATTGTTACTTTATCAATCTTTTGTCGTTTTTATAGTATTAGTCCGCCGCAATGCGCGGGTAACTTTACTAGTGAAACATAAAAGTGGTAGTAATTAGAACACTATATCATTTTTCACGTCCATTGTTAATATTTAGTCAATTAAATTGTGTTTGGAGATTTAGTTATAATAATTTATAAAATTTGAATCAGAAAATATAAAAAATTAAAAGTAGTTGAAAAAAGTGTCACGAGCATCATAGTTTGAGGACCAAAAGTGCAATTTAGCCGCACAAAAAAGAAAAATTTGCTATAGTGTATTTTTATATTGGTTGGTTTACTTTCTATTACTTAGACATTTTGATGCTATTATTTTAATTTTCTTATAATGACCTTTGTTTCAGCTTGCTACACTGCAACAAAAACGGTATAGCGACACTTTTAAATATCGATACGGGTAAAAAAAATATTCTTGGCTAAATTATTAAAATTAAGTGTTGTTATATGTGGAGTCGCTATAGTTAGACCGTCTTGATATTTGACACCTACTACTTCAGCGACTTATGGCGGAGGGATATATGAAGATCATAGCCCTCTACGGTTCTTGCGAGATCCTCGCGACTGAACGGGCTTAGCCGCCGTAGCCGACAAGATAAGATTCGAAATGGAAATATTTTTAGAGCAATTTTTTATTTTTTATTGGATTGGACTTTAGTGAAGTACAAATGCCTTAAAACCACATTAGATCTTAGGAGTTCACTCAAAAAATTTTAGAAGTTTAATGCGCATGCTATGAATGTGGGACGAAGAAATGGAGTGAAATTTAGAATTTGAAGGACATTATATAAAAGTTTAAATTTTTATAAAGGTATTTATGTTTAATGATGATTAATTAGTCAATTGCTAGGAAATGTAACTATCTTGATAGCTGAAGTTAAGCTAGGTGAGATGTCCCTATAAAAGTCCAAAGTATGAGATATGTCCGACATATCTATATGTCACAAAAGGCACGGCGAGGACATATCTGACATCTCACCTAGTTTCGCACCCTTATATAAAAGTTTAAACTTTTATATATAAAGGTATTTATGTTTAATGATGATTAATTATATATGCTAGGAAATGTAACTATCTTGATAGCTGAAGTTAAGCTATGGTGCTAGTAAAAATGGAATAGTTAGAGATGTCCAAAATACCTGATATATCATGTACGATTCGGATCCTATTCGGATACGATCCGGATTTGAACTAGACCCGATTAAAAATAGGTAGTATATGAATAAGAATAACTATCCATATATTATCCAAATCGGATCCTTTGTTGGGTAGGATCCAGAACAATTTTCATATTCAGATCCGGACCTGGACCTTATAAAATGCCTTACTGTCAAAACTCAAAAGTTAAAGCAAAGAGAAAAAATTGAAAAACTTGTGAAGATTGAAAATTTTGATACTTATGTTTTCACTGTAATGCTCTGGATTTTTTTTTATGTATGTTTTAACTATATTGTAGTAGATGCATGTGTTTTGAACTTACAGTATGTGCTAGTTGTCTGAGTATTATACAATTAATTATGTTATATGTATTTGGATATTATATAACTATGTGTTTAGGGTTGTGATTGTGTGTTTTTTAGAGTAATTAATACATGTATAACTATTGCAAATTTTATATTTTTTATTTGAACTTATTATATATTAACTCTTTATATTTTATGCCATAGATATCTATAGGGGTACGTACCCACGCCCTACCGAATTTTAAGCGAGTAATATATAAATAGTCACTATGCGAGTAACAATACAAGTGATTGTGTATAAATCCTATGTAATTTTTTGTTAAAAAAAGAAATTCTTATTAACAGTGTCATAACATATCTCTTTAAAAAAAAAAGGATGTTATTTGTGTGAACTATGACTTTTGATTTGATTGCTAAATCTTTAAAAGCTTTAATTTTGCAATCTAAACTTTAGTTATTATTTGATGGCCATTTGCTTTAAAATTCGGATGCGCTGTTTATTTTAGCAAACTTGTTTAAAGCATCATATGTGATTTATAAGTGATTACGTTCACAATAAAACAAGTGAGGTATGTACAAATTCTGTAACAAAAGAGCTATCAAATGGCGGAGTAAACAAATTGAAAAGTTAGGTATCAATGTCAGGAGCCTCCTCGAGCAGAGCGATAGCCCCCACCGCGCCTTCGCGGGTCGGGCAGGAGGCAGTAGCGGAAGAAGAAGAAAAAAAGAATGAGAAAAAAAAAGGAAAAAAAATTATGCAAAATTCTCCTAAATAGTGCAACGTTAGTCTTAAGAGTGTAAAATTTATTTCAAAATAGTATAATTTCTATATCAAATAGTGCAATTTTTATTAAATAGTCTATATCAAATAGTGCAATTTTTATTAAAACAGTACAAATTTATTTTAAAATAGTGTAATTTTATTTTTACAGTATAATTTCATCATCTTCTTCCTTTTTATATAATTTTTAGTCTTTTTTTTTTTTCTTCTTCTATAATTTTTTTTTTTGTCACGCCTCTCCACCAACGGCCACGGCGCAAGTGACGATGCAGTTAAAGGACCCCCGCTCCGAGGCTGTAGTACCGCAACGACCTCCGCGGCGTCGATGTCGACGGAGAGGCATCGTCGTCGGAGGCGGCGGAGGAGGGAGAGGGAAAGGGCGAGAAGGGCAAGATAGGCGTCATCATCGATCGGAGGCGGTGGAGGAGGGTCGGAGAAGGGGAAAAAAAAAATCACAATGCTGCCTCGACAGGGTCGGAGGTGAAGAAGGCGGGGGTGCGCTGGCGAGGGTAAGGATGCGCCGGATAAAATCGAAGCGGGCCGCCTCCGCCGCTCTCTGGGAAGAGAAAGGAAAAAAAGAGCGAAAGACAAAAAAAATAAAAAAGGAAAAAGAAAAAAGGAGAGTGAAAACATACAAGAATATTTTTGTCAGTTTGCTGAAAAATCGGATCAAATCTGCAAAATCAAAAAAAATGACCCACTTTCGCCAAAGCCCAAAACTAATGAATTTTTTATGCAAATTGGCCATGATTATATAACCAATTAAATATTTTAAGATGGTAATGAACAACAGGGGTAAAGTTGGAATTTTATTTGTCGCATATTCAAAATTGATGATAAGTTAATGTAAAGATTATTTTTAAAAATTTCTTTATTTTGGAAGGTTATTTATGATATTTCAATTTTAACATGTTGTAATATGTTCTATATTTTTTGGGTAAACTTAAGATATCACTCCTATAGTTTCACACTTTGTCACTTTAATATTATGTGATTTAAAGTGTATCAAGTTAGTATCCTATGATTTTTTTTTTATTTTTTTATCAGCTTCTTCGTTAATATTTCGTTAAATTATATACAAAAAACTTTAGATACTACACTTAGATTTATCTAATATTCACTTCAATACCCTTTAGTTTTAACTTTATCACTAATTTAACGAAAAAAATTAGTGATACCGATACTAAAAGGATAAAAATGAAATCACAGGACACTAAATTAATATACTTTAAACCACATGATATTTAAACGAAAAAAATATGAAACCAAAGAAATGATATTTGAATTTTGTTTTTTTTTTTTTATCTGATAGAATATGACATTGAAAAGATTGTTTCCAACAAGAGAGCCCTCTTGAAACTTCGAGAACTTTTTGGCGAAAGAAACATGATTCCTTGCAGAAACTGGGACCATGTGGCACACCATTTTTAAGTTTATCTTCTGTTGGAATTTTCTAAAGTGGTCCATCATTCTGTTGAAACTTGAAACCCACCACCAAGAACAAAAATACAAGTTACTGGAATTAGAGATATTTGGGCCTAAACTGCACTCTTTTGTTCCCAAACAGTGCTTAAAAGAATTTTGATATATTGTTCCTCAGAATTTAATTTACTAATTACAGCTCTTATTACAAAGCTTCTAAATTAGTTTCACAATCTAATTTAGTTGATAAAACATTCGTGTATTGCTAATGCGAAAGTAAGAATCACTTTCAGATCAGCAACACTAGTGTTTAATTAACTAAAAATGTATTGTAGGAATTAACTGTAATAATTTACGAAGTTTAAAATAAAAATTATAATAATTAAAGTTTTGTGACATCCTAATAGTCCCACATCGGATGGGAATGGAGTTGTCATTGGATTTATATGAGACTTAGACACTAGTAATAATAACTGCTTAAGCATTTTGGGCTGGTGGTTGGGTCGAGTTATTATTTAGTCGTTATATTTGGTATCGTAGTTCACCATAGACATGTGTGGCGAGTCTCTACCGAGTGCGGATGACGGGCCAGACGAGTCTCACATAGCACAGTGATCTTGACGAACGTCAGGGCCTTAACGGAGGGAGTCTGTGATACCCCAATAATCCCACATCGGATGGGAATGGAGTTGTCATTGGATTTATATGAGACTTAGACACTATTAATAATAATCAGCGTTTTGGTGGTGGTTGAGAGATTATTCTGGTGGTGGTTGCCATTGTTATTATTGTTATTATTGGCTGGGTTGTGGGTGAAGTGAAGCGTCACGCACCTTACAGTTTGATATTTTTTTAGCCAATAGAGATGCATGACTATTTGCCAATTATTTGTATGGTAGGGGGAGGACAAAAATGTACTTTGGATCTGATTTTCAGAGTCCTGTTCTCTCCTGTAGCAAATTTGAGGACTATAGAGCATCCAACAAAATCAAATGTAGAACTTAAAAAATAGAAATTATGTGTATAATTAACCTAAACTTCAAAAAGTTTAATTTTATTATCTAATCTCAGCAACATTTGTAACATTTTTTTTTTTAATTGAGAAGTCTCTAATTTAATAATAGAATAGTTTATTACTGGACAAAATATTCTATGATGAACATTAAAAATATTCAGAGATTACCTAATAAATTTTGAACTTTCAAAATGCTCACCACTGTTATAAAAGTACTGTAAAATTAGGTAGTAAAATTAAAAGTACTAATATTTTCAAATATGTTCCTATCGGTAGGATTCGTCAGAATAAATTAGTTAATCATAGATAAAATACTTAACACTAGTTAGTTAATGAGGTGAATTAACCTTTTTATCCCTCTTCAATTAACAGCTGGAATTTTTGGAGAAATATATTTGTGATGGTAAAAATGTTATTTCATTTATAAAATAAACAATACTTTAAGAGAAAACATTATGACTTTTATAGAAACAACATATGAAAGTTAAATTTTGTAAGAATATATTTATAGTTTCCTATATTTGCAGAGATCTGTATGAAATTAATCCTTCGTTCCTAAGATTTTATGTGAATGTGAAAATAGTACTCTTAGGAAGCGTTTGATTCTCTCTTATAAATATTATTTTAAAAAATTAATTTTCTGGCTGAAAATTTATGTTTTACTTATTATTTGGATTTTAATAAAAGATAATTAATTTATCTAAAAACATATAAATTTTTTTAAACAATAACTTTATATGCTCTTGCCAATGATCAGCAACTGCTCCCCTTTTAGTCAACGGAACCTCCAATCAGATCAGATTTGTAATATGCGTTTGGTATCTTTTGTCCTTATCTTTCGTAGAATTGGATTCTCTTGAGAATGTGGACTCCTTTCTAGGACCCTTTTTTGTCGTTTATGTTGTTGCAGATTTTTTTTTTTTTTTTTTTTTTTTTTTTTTTTTTTTTTTTTGGGCTTGTAGATTTGGACCATATATATATAATCATTTTGTAAATTTTTCAAAATATCTAATAATAATTTTTAAATTTTGAATACAAAATATATGTGCAAACTTCAACACATATAGGCAATATTTAATTTTATATTTTAGTTCTTTGAAACAATCGTTGTACTCTAAAGCGACGTTTGGACTGACTACTACGACGATGTTGAAATGGGAGGAAATTAATATGCTAGGAGTATAGGCTGCTTCGATACCATGTGAACCAACCGTTGTACTAAAGCTTAGAGTAAATATTTTTATATTTAACAAGTTATTTCTTAAAATATTTGTACAATTATAAGCGCCAGCTAAAATATCAAATTTTCGACTTCTTAAATTGGCTACACAAATAACGATAATAACAAGCGTCCTGTGTGGGATACCTGAGGAAACGGTTGATCACTTATTTACTCAGTGCGTGTTTCTTAGATTTCTAATGATAATGGCCTTGGAGAGATTCAACCTCGAGATTTTGGCGATGACGTGATTTCGATATGGGACAGGTGGATATGTAGGAAAGGACCGTCTGTCACCATCAAGATCCGGCCAATCGGTTTAATAGCGCGTTGGTGGGTCACGTAGGAGACTAGGAACGGTACTATATTCGGATCGAACAAGCCTAACCTTTTTATTGGAATTCGTAATATTAAACTGTTGATGTCCCAATGGGATCATATGCTTTCATAGGTATGCATCAGTGCAACCATTAAATTAGAATCTTTCTTTTTCTTTTCCTTTTGTTTCACCCCTTCGAGGCCATGTTGCCACACTCATGCAGCTTAATTCACTTTTTCTATGAATGAAACTAGTGAGCTATCTTTTCCTTAAAAAAAAAAACAATTGTACTAACTAGTAATTATTATAATTTTATATATTAATAATTAGGTTAATAAGATAAGATGTAAGAAATTTAATTTACTTTGATTCTGTTGTCTAAATCCCTGCGTAGGCATTTTCTACTGTACATAATTTTTTTTTTTTTTTTCTGTTTGGTACTTTTTAGATGCTTTGTTCAACTCACTTCTTTCACAATATATATCTATACATTTGTTTTATATTTAATTTCGTTTGGTATTATTGTCTTTTTCTTATTTTTTGAATAAAAATTTAATATAAAGTAATATAGGAGGAGATGGTGTATTACATATAATCCTTACATTCAAGATTTATTGGACAATAAAAGATAAAAAAAAAAATGAACGTAATTTTTTTCTTTTAAGATTTTTGTAAATAAACTATCCTGCATTACTGATTGCAACAAACTAACCAATACTAGTAACAAGAGAAAAAATTATTTTTCCAACATATCAAACTATATAAAATTAGTGCTGATAAAAATTAAAAAAAAATAGTAATAATATATTTTTTTGAAGGGGTAAGAAAATAAAATAATATTACTAGTGCTAAAGATGAAAAGAAAAGTTGGATCAAATAAGCCCTTTTCTTTTAGGATAAAATGCATACCTGGTCCTCAATCTATAAGTTTGGTGATACTATGGTCCTCAAACTTTTAATTTGTTAATAATTTTAACTCAAACCTTTAGAATCGTAATGCAATAGTACTGTAATTGATGATGCGCTACTAATTAAAACATTACTTTATATAAACTGTGCGCTAAAAATTAGTTAATTAAATTAAATTGTGAAAGTTATTTATAATAATTTTAAAAATTTTAAATAAAACATTACGACAAATTAAAGTTTGAGAACAGCTAAAATGTCACCTGCCCTTGTAGTTTGAGGACCAAATGTGGAATTTACTCTTTTCTTTTATATTATAGTATGAGGCCAGAGCATACAAGCACTGCTCTCCTGAAGTCATTTCACAGCAGCAAATACAACTCCTTAACAAGATCACAACACCATGCCTGACAAGTAAGAACTCAGGGCGTTTGATTAAATGTAATTATAAATACAGTGTAGTTAGAAATACATGCAGTTAGAAATACAACAGTTACAACTACATGAATCATATTTGGTTGGATGTAGTAGAAAGCGCTGCAAGTATAAATAATTTATTTGTTTGTATGCAGTTGAGAAATAATTTTTAGAGTTTTATTATTTTATATATATGATGGTGAGATTACTTCCAATATAAAAAAAATTAATAATTTTTGTTTAAAAAATATTAAGGAGCTAAGCATGCATTTTATTTAAAGTTACTCTCTCCAACTGATGTAATTGAATTTGGCCGTAGTTCGAACTGATGCAGTTGGACATCATATTGCAGTTATTACTGCAGCAGCTGGAGTTAAATACATCAAATCAAATACAAAATTTGCATTTACATGCAATTACAATTGCAGTACAGTTGTAACTACATAGTTGTAACTACATGCAACTAAACGGCCCCTTACAGAACAATGCCATTCACCAAACTCTTATAGTCACTAACCATTGCTAGTTGGCCACCAATCATTCTAAAAGAAAAATCTTCACACTCTTTGTTGTTTTTTTTTCCTATTTAGGGTTTCCAAAGGCCTACAGGACCATCTTTATTATCATACATAGCATTTTAGCAGTAATATAAGGGCAGGTGACTACCACAAGTACATTTGTTCTAAGCATCTTACTGAACAAAATGAATCTGACAAACCAGAAGGGAATTTTAATTACATATCGACTAATGATTTCACAGATAGAAACGCACAATCATCATAGTTGGCCCAAAGTGGTGCTACAAGCATTCAGTTTTTATTTTAATTAGAGGAAATTAAATGCACCAAACAAGTGAAAGGATAAGGAAGTCATGTCTTTCATGTACTAAGAGTTTCAACATAGAATATAGTGTACAAGCGCAAACTAGCATAATATGTTAAGCATTTTTAGTTTAGGTAATTACTACAATCAAAAGAATATATATGAGTATATCATTCTCAGTTTCTCTACTTTACCATAGCTTAGGCAACATAAAAACTGATGAACAATCTGCACCCTCCAACTTCTAGCTGTTGTGCGAATGATCAAAGCACTGGTAGGATGGAACCTGCACAAACACGAGTGTTAAATGGCATCCCCAGATTGTTAGCCATCACTACGCCCGAAACTACCTAGGTGTGCAGCAAGAAAAAAAAAAGAAAAAAAAAGAAAGATAACTAAGATTTATAAATGGAACTCCATTTCTGAGGTTTTTTTCAAACCTCAACTCCGCAGAACATGAGTAATGCCGCATGGAAAGGCAACAGCCTTCCCACAAAACAAATTTCAATCGATTTAAAATGAGATTTACTAAGTGAAACTTCACAAGGAAACAACGAATCACTTATCATCGAGGATTTGAGTATGAAAGCATGGGGTCGTGCCGAGAACTTGCTGGCTCAGTATGGCATGGTGTCTTGACGTACCAATGTAAGCCGGCCACAAAAATACGTGTCGACACACTACAACATGAAATATTTACTTTCTTTCGCATCTATATATTTCAATTTCTCATTATATATATTTATCAAATCTTTTGCACTTTATTAAGATAACTATTTGCTAATTTCAAAAGAAAAGAAGATGTTGAGCCGTGCCATTAGCATGAAGATCATATCATGCCGATAAGTTATTGGCATGGTATGGCACGGTGCGTGTCAATAGGCACTTAATATCTTGCTTATCATATGATGACGGATATAGTGATTTGATAGTAGGTGAAGAAAATAGAGCTTAAACGTTGCAATAATTTGATTCCAAAAGTTCTCCTTCGAGACCAAGATTGCCTGAAATGGGGTGGCCAGAAGGAAAAATCGAGTTCTTCCGTATTTGCACAACCAAGAAAATGGAACGCCAAGGAAGAAAATCAAGAGCTAAGTCAAAAACCCAGAAGACACTAGTCAGATCGATCGGAAGACAATTTACTAACCTGAACGATGGCTTGTCTAGGATTGTAATAGCAGTTTGTGTACATCATAGTAGATGCAGGCCACTGCTGGTATGCAGCTCCACTGAATGATTGTTGATACCCAACGGCAGGCAAGGCATTCATAGTTGAATGTGACATACCGCAGTTGAAAGAGGTTTGGTTTCCTGGGAAGTTGCCAAACTGCAGAAAACTCCCATCATATTGCAAAAGTGGCGGCTGAAGGGCACCAAAAGCCCCTACATAAAAGTTGGGGTTGGGAGCAAGACCCTGAAAATACCTATAAAAGTTCAGAAATGGTTATTGCGTCAGTTAATCGACACAAGAAACATATTATAATGCAACTATTGAAATAACAAAAGCAATACCTTCCATAACTCCTATCATAATCCGGGTCATTGAGATCCTTTTCCCTGTCTCTGAAAATGGCAATTCTAGAGGGACCATCATTTATGGTTATCTTTTCATGTTCTTCAACCAAGGGGTGAAATTAACTGATTCTTCTGTTTCTAAAGACAAGTTTCTTCCAACAGCTGTAGCTAAAGGCAATGGAATCTCAGGGTCAGTAACACTAGTACCACTGAATATACGGGCCCGTGCTTTATCATACTCCTCCTCTCTCTCTTCAACAGTTTTCAATAGATTTTTCTTGGTTTCTAAAACATTTGCGTCACTTTGGGAAACTTTATTAGGTCTTTGACGAATAGCAATCCTAAACTTTTCTCTCGTCTCGGTTTCATTCACCTTACAAGGGATTTCTGATAAAGAGATAGATGGAATTTTGCTTACAGACGTTTTTCTTGCAATTATTCTGCTACTCGAACCGTCTAGTATGTTATCTGCTACGGTAGTCTCTAAACCATAATGTTGGGCAACACGATGAGCAGCACACCGAAGGTATGATGTAGGGAAGTGCTGGAATTCAAATTCCTGGAGATTAGGGTTCTGCATGAACTTCTGTATATCCAACTCCATCCGCAGAACTACATTGTGAAGTCAATAGACGAAGCAATTACTTCAAAGCAAAACAAACTCACAAGGCAAATTTACTCTTTAAATCCTTTAGACGGTTATTTATTCCAATGCATACATTTGAAAATAATTTGCTTCAAGATTCAACGTATAAATAAAATGGCCTAATTCCAGCCCACCAGCTCTCAACTCACCTAACATGTCTCACAAAGAGTAAGAGGACTTTTGGACTATTAACTAAGGTTAAAAAAGAAAAAGGATAAGAAATCGGAATTTTTATGCACATGTAAGGAGAAAAGAGGAATTAACTTGTTTTTCTTGAATTATTCCATCAGGATTCGATGACAGGTTTCTATAAAAAAAGAGGAAAAAAAAGAAGGAGAAACAGCAAATCTATAGGATCTCAGCTCACAAAGAAGAAACACGACAGCAAAGCATTTAATCAAGTTAGTCAATAATGACATCTTTCCACAAGTCTCAACGAGCCAGCTCTCTTTGACGGTGACAAACCTGATATATCCTTATGTTAGGACCTTTAATAATTTAAAACCCGAATAAACAATAGTTTCATAAAGCTCTGTCTTGTAAGGTTGAAGTAGTATGCTGTACACTACTATAATATATCACGATAAGATGAAGAATTATTTTAACACATATCAAATACATGTAATATTTATATAATAGTATATACATATGTAATACTGCTAAAAGTTCATTTTTCATATCTCAACATTGGCATGGGTTAAAGAAAACAAAACGATATTGACGTGGGCAAGCATGGTCAGCATTTGTTCATATGAAACACCAGAACTGTGTGGTTTAGAAACGATTCCAGCTTGATCTTTTCTCACATGGAAATGTTTGAGTTGTTTGTGAATATCAGGCTAACAGATTAGACTCAGTTTGTGACTGAAAAAAGCTGGAAAACAGGCTTGACATTGCATTTGAAATTCATTCTAAGCCAATGCTACCACACCCCAGCTCAATTACGGCACTACTTTACCTAATGTAACAGTGACAAGTGTTTCAAAACCATCCTCGGCCTCTCATTCATAAAGATAGATTGATAGAAATATAATGAATTAATCATATCTTCCCTTTTTTTGGTCAAAACAGCTTTCATGATGAAAGCTAATCATACAATAGAACCCTCTGATCAACCTTGTCTGTAATGACCTAAGGGATCGATCAAAGAATCAGAAGAAGCACAAATATATACACCATGTAACAAACCCCCCCCCTTTTTTTACAGAATTTAATTGAAATGACATTGAGACATTTTGGGCTAGCTTCTTTACTTATTCACACTGGCCAGAAATCTTTGACCACTACAGTTCTAATATGGGCACATATCCACCTTAAAAGGAATAGTTGAAAAGGCACGCCACAAGTGCACAACTCAGTGCCCAGACTCGCAGAACCAACCTTGGGACCCAAAGGCCTTGGTGTGCACCTCAATCTAGGTGCTTTATGCCAGTCAAACACGCCTACCCAAGATATGGACTTCACCTTTTATAAGTGGAATCAGAATGTTAGTGCAAACGGGTTGAGAAACCATAGATGCAGGGTATTTAGCTGTTTATATTACAATTAAGAAGTAATTGCCTCTTGCACAGATTGTGTATTAATCTACTCTAACTATAGAATACCTTATTGTCACCCGTTACTGCATTTATCCGAGCGATCCACAAACGCGTCGAAAATCCTTCCAGTGAGTAAGTCTATCCGTCTCTTGAACATGGATTTCCTGAAAGCTATGTGGCTTCAGTTTTAGCGCTCGCTCCCTCGCTCCCTCGCTCCTCTATATATATATATATATACCTTAGTGATTTGTTATAAGGATAATTCAGTTTTATAAATATTACTTTCTTAACCGTACTTATGATTTGTTTATAGTGGTAATATACGATATTTAATGAGTATTTTCTGTCCCTGAAAATTTGTGTAAATGTGCACCTCATCTTGCTCAAGTGCGTACCTTGCACTCTTGCCTCCTAGCTTCAGAAGTCCCTAAGCCTTGGTGTGGCTTGTGACTTTTAAACTAAGCTTAAAAAGTTTTGCAAGAACATAAATAGCTGATCAAAATTAAACCCCCAGAAGGATTCACTTTAAATGAATCTACCTAAATTTTAAAGCGCAAATTCTGTGTGTCACTACTGCCTATTTAGTTCAAAATAGCCCACCTCATGGCAGGACGAATAGAGCAAAGATCAAGTAACACAACAACACAACTGAGAATTCAGAGTTACTAGAGCGAGATGATTCCAAATTCCCAGGACTACTAAACCATGATGATCTAGGTGTTTGTCCATTCAAAATTAAGTAGTTGAAATCAATAAAAAAACTCCTGGAGCTTTTTCTGACACGGATCATCGTTAGTCCAGCTTAGTTTATGTATAAAGCTCATTTAATTTGAATTAATCAATTTAAATTGGTGCAAATTTTAGTCCTCCATTCACCAAATTGGATGCACATGGATCATTGTGGTAATCAGTTTACTCAAACAGCCTCATATGAATGGCTGATCTTAAATTATAAGTGATTAAAACACTCTTCTCCAGTGGCCTAAGCGTTCACCAATGTTCTAAATGGCGCGTGGCAGGCATGTAGCGGATAGGGGTTTTACAGGGGTCTTTACAGCAGAGATAGCGGGTAGTGGGCAACATGGCAGACGCTATATGCCCATGACGGACGCTATATCCCCTTGGTGGACGCTATATGCCCATGGTGGATGATATATGCCCATGACGGACTTGATTTTTTAATATTATATATTATCAATTTATTACTACTTTACTAGTCAATCAAGTAGATAAAAGTAGAATAATAAAACATATGATCTAAAATAGCAATAGTAAAAGATTCTGACTAAATGAAGATCACAAAAAAATAAAAATTCGATATAGTATTAAAATACAAATTTAAAGAATAAAGATATAAGTATGTAATTAAACTTCAACATTTCAATCGGCATCATCTTTAACAAAAATGAGAAGAAAAGAAGAAATAGAAGTAATAAAAAAGAGAAGAAGAAAAACAGAGAAGAAGAAGAAGAACAGTAGCAACAACAGCAACAAAGAAGAAGCAGAAAACCAGAGAAGATGAAAAAGCAGAAGAAATTTAGATGAGAAGAGAGAAGAAAAAAAGCAAAGGAACAAAAAGAAAGAAGAAAAAGAAGAAAAAGAAAGAAAACTATGACTAGGACCCTTACAACCCAATTAAAAACCAACATTTAACTTGTTGGCATATGGCGGGCGCTTATTTCCCGCTAAATGGTGGCCACAATGGCCAGCAACACCCGCAATATCGGCATGCTTTGTTCCAAAACGCCATAGAGATCCACTATGCAAAAAGCGTAGCCCGAGTACGCCATGGCGGCCACCACGGCTGCTATTTAGAACAGTGGCGTTCATAGACAAATAATTGTTTCACATAGTATTAGAGCAAAAGGTTCTGGGCTCACAACCGGCTAGGCTTCTAGTTTCTTTGTTTCTTTTAATATCCTCCTATTTGAAGATAAATGATGGTTTCAGACGCTCCAATTTAAAAGTCAGTAGGTTGTACTCCAGTATACAGGGATCAAATGGGATTTTTCTTTTCAGTAGTCCTAGTTAATTTCAATTTTTCTCATATAACTTGGAATAGAGAAAAAGAGATTCTTAGTATACAAGGATCAAATGGGATTTTTCTTTTCAGTAGTCCTAGTTAATTTATATTTTGCTCAGATAACTTGGAATAGAGAAATAGAGATTCTCAAAGCATTGCACTCGTCTTAAGAAGCCCTAGGCAGTAGGAGTAACCATCTAGAAGAGGAAAAAGTTTTCTATTCTTTGAGACGCATGGAATCAGAGTTTAGTAACAATATAGATGGTTTCCTAGATGTGGAGCTTCTCTCTCCAACTCTTTTTCTTCCTCCTTTTCTTGATTAAACAATTACTCGAGTCGGCCTAATTTAATCATTTTCTTGCTGCAGTTTCATTGTTGCATGGTTGATTCTTTAGACTCAGTTAATCATAGATATTTTTTATTTCAGCTTATTGAATTTAATTTTTGAAGCAGAAATCTATATGAAACCTGGGAAAATGCCTGATATACTACAGATCTATAGATTCTATACTAACAACATCAAAATCCATCATAAAGCTATATTGATTCTTTTGCAATCTACATTCATCACTTGTAGTGAAGGATCTTATATTGTGAAAGAAACATGTAAAGGATGATTCACTACTTTTGACATTCGACCTAGAAAATCTCGCAAAATAAGAAAACTAAATAGAAACCAAAGATATGTTTAGACAATCTGACCAAAGCATCAAACAAGATATGCCTGTCAATCCCCTAATTGCAAAAATTCATAAATTTACAAAGCAAATTAACGGCGTTTAAAATAAAGAGAGAGATTATGATAGCGATGGAAATTAAGTAAATGAAATCGAAGAGCAGCCAGATAGAAAATCTGCCGCACAGTGTGGAACCATACTATGCAATGAAAAGATAAAATAGGAAGTAGAGAATGAAGAAGATAGTAAATTGCTTATCCAAAAACAATTGGGCATGCATTCTCTACCAGATCAAATTGAAGGCATTACGATGGATGTAAAAAGTTATCACACCTATTGGATAATATTGGTGCATTATCAGATCAGAAAGGTTGACCAGTAGATTCATGACAAAAAGATTCACCAAGCGATCTCAAGCATGGGAACAACACTTTGGAAGTGAATTTATGGAGATGATAGCTAATGTATAGATCTATTTAGCATTTAGACTCCAACAGAAAATAAAATTTTGTCAATTCGAGTTGGCAATAGGTCATGTCGAGTGTTGGTCCTTGGGGTCGAAAGTCGAAACAGGTTTCTTGTTTATATTCAGAACTATCAAGATAATTCTAATTAAAGGGTAAATTTAAGGGAATAAGGTTTGGAGTATTTTTTTCTCCTAAAAGGAAAACAATTCGAGTAAGAATGCATTGATATTCAATATACAGAAGAAAGTTTTGTTTACCACTTTTTAATTGATTAGTCTCATGCAACTAAGGCAGACAAAGTTGCTTTTAACAGAAAATTTCTTATTCAAGGCAAGAAAATTATTTCACTCCATTGTAAATTCTATGCTAGTAAGCTTTTCGAAGGAAGTTCTAAACATTTTTTCATTCTGTTCCACTGTAAGCAAGCATGAGTGGAGCAAATCAGCTAAAAGAATCTTTGTTTATACAAATGCTTTTGAATTGGCCGAAATTTCAGAAAGGCATATGTTTTGACCTGACATATGATTCTAGAAATCTTGACGACTTCTCTCAAAGATGAAATGGAATAGAAAGTCAGAGATGAAGAAACTGCCCCTTTGAAACCTCTTTAAAACTATATTTTTATTTTTTTTAAAAAAATTACAATAGCTACATTTATTAGTGATTGTTGTAATTTTTGTCATGGAGAAATTGTGTTTTAGCTTAGGTGCTCAATAAATAGCATACGAAGTATCTTAAAACATAGAAAAGTAAATGGTGGGATGAAATTATGATTCCTCGGAAATATCTGAAAATATCTTTCTTGACCATAGACTCAAGATACAATGACAGCAATGATAGTTGATCTTCTCCATGATGTTACCCAGAAGATCGATATGATAGGATACAGGCACAAATATATATATATATATATATATATATATATATATATATATATATATATATATAGAGCCCGGCTATGGTGCTTGTAAAAGCACTAAGCACTTGGAGCTTGTAAATTTTTTATCGTTAAATCTACATTTTTTATCATTGTCAACCGTTAGATTATATTATTCAACTAACCACCAACTCAACCCTAGGAGATCCACAATATTCTAACAGCACGTCTCTTAATCTAATGACCAAAAATCTACAAGCACCAATAACTTGGTACTTTTAAAAGCATAGGAGCTCAATTCTATATATATATATATATATATATATAGTAATTGATAGTTGTTTTTTTGGAGGGGCCAACTTTGTTTTACATCATTTATTCCAAAAAAAAAAACTATAAATTACTAATTTTAAATAAATAATTATTATAATAAATTTTTCTTTGGCCCCTCCAAAAATTAAATTCTCGCTTTGACCCTGCACCCATGCGCATAATGGCTTCGAAAGGAACGTGAAATGACAGGAAAGGCAAGTAGAGATTTAAATCATTAAATAAATCCATTAAATGGATGTTGAAGGTGGGGATCAGACCCATGACATTATAAAACAGCAGGAGCTTAGGGTTGGCTTTAGTATCATGTTAGATGTTACCCAACAAAATCGATATTTTGGGTAACACAGAACTTCTAATCCAGCTCAAACCTACTTCTAAACCAAGTTGCCCTCTACATCATCGTCTTATCAAAAACCTAATGGAAATTAACCTCACTAAACCTTCACAAATCACCATGAGCAAACATAACAAGGTCAGAACGTACTCAAACCATCAAACTCGCCTCAAAACACAAATCAGAAAACCCTCAAACCCCAAATTCCCCAAACATACAAACCAATTCCACCTCCTACGCATCAAACCTTGGTAAATCCCTAATCAGAACAATCAAATGAAACATCTAATCCAACAATTAAGTTACCAAATAAGCTCAAGCACGCAATTTTACCGGTGAGGCGATGACGAGGGTTCTCGAGGGCCTCGACAAGGAATGGATCCACGGGGTTGAGCCCCGTCTCCGTCTCCTCCCCTTTCTCCTCCACCTCCACCTCCTCCGAGCCGTTATCGTGCGCCGGGGCGTAGGGTATTGGGGTCTCCATGGAACCCATCTCGAGATCGAGATCGAGATCGAGCTCGATAGAGAGAGAGAGAGAGAGAGAGAGAGGCGAATCCCCTCCCCCTCCTCTCGCCTTTCTCCTTGGCGAAAAGGGATTGAATCGAAACATGATCTCTGGGTTTTATACTGGGTGAAAATGCATGAAAGCCCCTCAACTATACACTTCTTTTAAAACACCACCTCAGCTTTTATTTTTTTTAAATAAAAATGTATAGAATTTACCTGAACATTTAGGCACCGTTTGGTTAGGGGATAAAAATAGAAATAAGCCCTTATCCCCCTTTTATATCCAAACGCAAATTTTTTATCCGAGAATAGTAATTTTTGGTTATTCCCACCAACACGTCCATTTTTTATATAAAACTATATAATATTTTTCTTATCCTCCGGAACAACTCAATTTTCATCCAAACGCTATTTTTTTTATCCCCATACTCGTACCTATTCCCGTAATAACTAGTTCTTGCTTAGTCCGTTGATTCAATCTACTAAGCTTTAAAATTTTGCTTTTGATACTCAATTTTTTTATATATCTGATACAAATCATTTGATGACTCTGTTGTATAAATTTTAGTCTCATTATTTACTTTCAAAAATTATAATTATATATAATATAAATTATATAAAATATATGTTAATGAGGCTCGTGAAAAATAAATAATGTATTGAAAATTTTAAACTTATGAGACATTAAATAACTCAAATCTAATAAATTAAAATGTTAGATAACAAAATTAAAGTTTTAAGGGTTAAATAGTTGGATCAAAATGAGTCATGGTTCACGTAAACTCCATACATTTTTATCTTTTCTTTTGAATTAAAAAGCATCAACTTTTTTTTCCAAGTGAATTAAAAATTTTACCAATTGATTGATAGTTTTATTAGATTTAATAGTTTAAACTTTTTCATAGTGAATAATTCTAGATAAATTACCTAATAGTAGCTAATTGAGCTACCAAATTTAACAAAATTTTTAACTTAATTAACTATGAAAACTTAATTAAAAAATTAGAAGTTAAAGGGTTGCTAGTTAAAAAAAAAAAAAATTTAAAGTTGAGGAGTCTACTCGTCACAAATAAAACTCGATTAATTAACAAAAATTCTAATTTTGCCGCGAAATTTAATAAAATTTTAACTTAATTAATCATAAAAGCTTAAATTTAAAAAAAAGTTAAAAATGTACTTAAATCTTAACTATAGGCCCTTTTGAGTTCGCTACTCAACTTTTTAAAATTATAACTTTATTATCTAATCTTTCAATTTATTTAATTTGAACCGGTCAACAATATTTTAACTTTAAAATTTAAACTAATTATATATTTAAATAAATTTATAGTTTATAAGACTTGCATTCAAATTTTAAGATCGAAGTGTCATTAACGGACTCAAATCAAATAATTTAAAAAATTAAATATTTTTGAAAGGTTTAATAGTCGAATTAAAAACACCCATAATTCAGATAAATTTTATATATTTTTTTAAAAAAAATAAAAATTCAGAGAATACCAATCAAAAAGTTAAAAGCTGATGGGTCTATTTCAACACATCATATAATTGAGGGGTCCCCATGCATAAAGGGTTGAAAAAGGAATGGTTTGGGGGTGATGATCTCGGCCGTTCGTCTGGAGGGTTGTATACACGTGTCGGATGGTGAGCGAGGTGGATTGGTTTGGCTATCCGAGAGAGGAAAAAGCGTGTCGGCTGCCAGTACACCGTGCCAGGAATCACGACTTTGACTCGGAGACGGATCTCGAGGTGGGAGTTTTGTTCAGACACTATAAAAAAATTATTTATTTTAAAAATAAATATAAGTTTAAATATAAATAAAAAAAGATTTTTTTTTTTTTTTGTAGTTCTCTTATATTTTTTTTCATAAATAATTCCGCGAAACTTATAATTGCAAAACTAATTCTGTTCCTGCCATGTAAGCGTCACGTCAGCGACTGATTAACATAAGTAAAATACGGTGAACTAAATAAGGTGAATAATATCACAAAAAAAAAAACAAACTTAAGGTATTAAATTTCCGATTTTTAGGAATTTAATAGTTTTTTGGGATTCGAACTAGTCACAGTACCAACCATCGCCCTTGCTTCTTTCTGGGACGGTCGGTTTTTAGGAATTTAATAGTTGTTCACAACGAAACATTCCCAAATAAACAAAACACTCCAAAAATAAAAATGAGAGAGAGAGAGAGAGAGAGAGAGATATAGCAGGTTTGTCTTTTGTTTCTTTTCTTTTCTTTTTTGTCCAGAGAAAAAGGCTCAGGTTCATGTTACTCCATATTACAAAATTTCAAAATTTATGAATCTATATATTTTAAAAATACATAAGACATCCAAACATGAACATGGTCTTGTAAACAATTATTATTTCAAAGTATTTATCAACACCTTTGGTGTTTTTAGTTAAGAAATAATTTCATAAATGCCTCCCATGCGTACTGTAATATTATTGATATACTCCTAAATTTAATGATGGGCCAAATTATAAAAAATATTCTTATAAATATTCTTTTTTTACTTTTCTATCATAACTTTTAAAAATTTATATTTTACCCTCTCAACATTTCAAGTTGTTATATTTAGTTCCCCTCAATCAGGGTTCTAGTACTATTCCGTCCATTTTTTATAATTTGTACCTAAAATATTCTTCAAAATGGCAAAAATATATTAAAAAAATATTAATTATTTTTATAGAAGAGATAAGAGTAATTTGATCATTTTGCCTTTTCCATCAATGACGTACCCTTGAAAATATTTCTGAAATTTTAAGGGAACAAAATGTGAGTTTTTGAAAATTATGGAGGAAAAGTAAAAAACAGGTATTTACAAGAATTTTTTTCTATAATTTAGCCTTAATTAATAATACCACGCATGCTTTACGAATACCTATAAAAATGACCATTTATCCATTATATCATTAGTACCCTGTAAATTTTTCAAAACTTTTCAAAAATTCAAAATTACTCTCTTAATTTTTTACAGATAATTTTCATCATCACGCATATATTACACAAATAATTTGAATTAGAAACTAATATTTAAATTCAAAATTTAAATTTAATTTAAAAATCAAATTCAAGACGTGAATTTAAATTTTAAATATGAATTCAATATTTAAAATTAAAATTGCAAAGTTGATTTCAAATCTAAATTTGAATCTGAATTTTTCAATTTGAATTTCAAAATGAAAGTTTGGAATTAAATCCAAAACTTATTCAAAATCTAGATTTGTAAGTAAAATTAAGTACAAAATGTCAATTTGAATTTAAAATTGAATTTGATATAAAATTTGAATCTAAAATCAGAATTTAAATTTAAAATAAAATAAATTTAAATCTAAAATTAGAATTTACGAATCTAAGATCAAAATTTATATTAATTTTGAATTAAAAAATCTAACTATAAAATTTAAAACTATTGAGGATAAAATTGGTATTTTAAAACTTAACAAGTATTAAACTAGCTTTGAATGTAAACAATTATGTTTCAAACTTGAAACCTGGGATACTAACCGCCAAACCTTTTGACACTTGCGCTAAAAACGGTTAATAAAGAAAAAAAAAAAGATTGCAGGCCTAGCATATTCCTATGTTTGTTCCAATCACTTCATTCATTTTTTTCTTTTTTTTTTTTAAGAGAGAAAGGAAAGTTAGATGAGAGGTTGTGTAATTTCAATTCTAAAGGGATTGTAGGCTTAACATTTTTCATAAAAAAAAAAAAAAGTTCGTAGGTCAGTTTTAAAATTAGCTAAATTACAAAAAATCCTCTATTAATATCAATTTTTTCACTTTCTCTTCCTGCCATTTAAAATATACACTTTATTTCGATAAAAAAATAAAAATATTCACAGAGGGACACGTTGTGATAAAATGACTAAAATGCTCTGCATCCTCTTCGTCTCCTACTCAATCCAAAGCCTCTCCTCCTCAGTCGCAACCTTTCCTTCTTCGTTTCTTCGCGTGTTCCTTGACCCTAACTTCGATTCCGTTTCCTCCACTTGCTCCCCCGCCTCCAGCACCCCCGCCGCCCCTCTATTTTGCGATTGTAGAGAGAAAGATTGGAGTGGACATGGACGGAGAGATGAGCAAGGGTGAGGGCGAGGGCGAGGGTGAGGTGGCAGAGGAGGGCGAGGGCATGTGTGTGGGCATGTATAGAGAATGTGCGAGTGCAAGGCAGCGGCTGAGGATGTCGGTGAGGAAAAATGATGGTTTCAGAGATATTTTGGTTATTAAAAATAAAATATAAACCGAACATTCAGGATAGCCCATTTAGGGTGGGCTAACCCGACCCCCCAAATTGGGTGTTTGGAAATAACTTCAAGGTTATGAGGTTATTAGTCATCCTAACCAAACGAAACCCTAATTAATGGAATATTGACGGCGATGACTAAAATGAACTCTTTTATTTTTTAAAGGTCAAAGTATAGGTTTCAAAACACGGGAAGAAAGTTAAAAAAAACAAGTATTGACAGAAATTTTTTTGTAATTTAGCCTTTAAAATTTGC
The DNA here is from genome assembly GCA_025177825.1 of Aechmea fasciata. NCBI lineage: Eukaryota > Viridiplantae > Streptophyta > Magnoliopsida > Poales > Bromeliaceae > Aechmea > Aechmea fasciata. The sequence continues at coordinate 12,219,859 of CM045927.1, read as the reverse complement.
TAAAGTGTAGGTAGTTTTTATATATTTTAATTTAAAAGTCTAATATTTTAAAAAGAGCAATACTACATAGACACCCCACCCATCCAATGGATGAGGTATTTTCACCTATCAGTTGATGTGACTCGTAGTTGACACCCACCCATCCAATGAGTGGGATGTAACTTATAACACCCTAATGGGATGTATAAATAGTATTTTTCTTTTAAAAATCGGATGGGACAACTATCTAGTAATATTATTTTGGCAAAGGTTAATTACTGGTTAAATATGCGGTATAACATTAAAAATATATAATTATTATTTTTAATTTTAGTATATATATATATATATATATATATATATATTAATTAATCTATATAAATCATCAATATTTTTCATCGCGTGTCAAATTTTTCTTCATCTAGAGTATTTAAAACTTCTAGAAAATAAATTTCGTAATTTTTAATCATTTACCTTACGATCAAAAGCTCACAAAATTGACAATTTTTAACGGCCGATATGGAATACTTGGTAGTTTAACGGTGTAAAAGAATTGAAATATGTTGAATTTTTGATAGAAAATTCTATTCACTACCTAGATAAAGATCAATAACTCCGATCTTAAATTGAAGGATCCGATCATCTATTTTTAGGACATCGTTCGATTTCGGCCGTTCATTTTATGCCCATTTGATGGACTTTATTATGATTTTGAAAAATTACGAAATTTATTTTCTAGAAGTTTTAAATACTCTAGATCATATTTAATCGGAGTGGATCGTCGATTCGGAAGCTCTATCATCGAAAACAACTTATGAGTAGTAGAGCTCTACTTAATAATATAGTAGCCTACTCTATATATATATATATATATATATATATATATATATATATATATTAATTAATCTATATAAATCATCAATATTTTTCGTCCACGTGTCAAATTTTTCTTCATCATCAACCGCACGTTACCCTTACCCTTACCCTTCCCTCAAGTTTTTAATTAATATATTTAATTGATACATCTAAACGGTCATCTATCTGTCCATAAATCTATTAACCTATATGAATCCTCAATTTTTTTGTCCACATCTCAAGCTTTTCTTTACCCTCAACGGCATGTGACCCTTACCTTTCTCTCAATTAAGTTTTTAATTAATATATCTCTAAACGGTCATATTATCAAACTTTCAATTAATGTATTTAAATATTTCTATAGCCATATATAATTCTCACATTTCTATTTCTAATTCATTCGTCATTACCACTCACTTTTCTCTTTCCTCCACCTACTACCGTCATTTATAATTCTCATATTTTTATTTCTAATTAATTCAGATGATCTTTTCCTAGTAATATATAATTCTCACAATTCTATATCTAATTAATTCATCGTAACCCTTCCCCTTTCCTCTACCTTCTCCTGTCATTTATAATCCTCACATTTTTATTTCTAATTAATTCATCATAACTTTCCTCTTTTCTCCACCAAACTTTCAATTAATCCATCTAAAGATCTATCGCCATTTACAATTCTCCCATCCCCCTCCCTCCTCTTTTTATTTAAATCATTGCCTTTTCCCTTCCTCCCTCTCTCTTACTAATATGTGCCCGCCTCTCTTTCTGTTGCGGCCAAATTAAGGAATCGTTGTCACCGTTACTATCGTTGTCGCCAGAGAAGGTATCGTCGGTTCCTATCAAAAAAATATTTGATATTTTTTTATTACTAATTATTTTTATAGTTCATATTTATTGCGAAGCACGAGTCCTTTCACTAATTTAATATTATATTTAATTATAAAATATTAGTTTCTAGACAAAATTAATTAGATATAAATTTTCAAAATTTATCCTTTGTAAGACTAAACTATACTAATAGAAAATAAAATCACTAAAATTAATTTTAGAAATAGTTGCCTATATACCCCTCAAAACTTCGAAAATATATCATTTATCCCTATTTTTTTTTTCCAATATCCCTTATATGTTCTTCCGTTATTCCAAAATATCTCTACGAGTTATCACCGTTAAATTAATTTGGGTTAAATATGAGTTAAATATGTACTAGAATAAAAAAAAATCAAAATGTCTCTTTTGCCCTTAACTTAACGGCAAATAAGAAATATTGGTGAGAGGATATATTTGAAAAGACTAAAAGTCAAAATATTTTCTCCCCGATTTAAGCGCAAATAAGAAAAGACAGAATGTTCGAAGGGTATATTCGAAAAGTCAAAATAATAATTTTATACATATAATAACTATCAATTTAGGAATATATTTGAAATAAGTTAGAACGTAAACAGATATTTTTCAATAATAACCTTTTAAAAAAAATACATCAGAAAGTCGAAAATTTTTCAGAAGTGGATAAGCAATTGCCTCTTAATTTTAAGTTATCAGATTTTAATACGACTTACATCAAAATAATTCAAAATAAATTTTAATATGTAGTTTAAATAATTAAATCAAATTATTTTATGGACCGAATTATATTAAACTGATTTTTAAATCACGGCTGAAAACGCCGCACCCGTGATTATTATGTGAACGAAGCCGCTGATCCATTCCACGACGTCGCTTGTACGCATCAAAAGTAAAAAGTAATAATAACCTCCCACATTACTCCCACATTCACATTTTCCGTTATCCAAAAAAGAAAAAAAAAACAAATAATAATAATTAATAATTTTATTAAAACGCCCCGAAGGTTCCCGAATCCCGAAGAAGAGTGCGTCTCCTGGCGCGTCAACCCAAGAAGAAGAACCCGCCCCAAACCCATCTCCTCCTCCTCCTACTCTCCGATGCCAAAACCCTAATCGCCATGGCCGAGCCCGCTCTCCTCGCCCCCTCCTCCTTCGATCTCCCCCACCACAACCACCGCGACGCCGCGATCGACCCCTCCGACCCTGCCATCTTCGATCCCGACCTCTTCTCCGACGATATCCTGCTTCCTGCAGATCCCTCCTTCGACGACTTCGACATCGACGTCGACTTCTCCGTCGATGACTTCCTCCTCTCCCCCGAGCGCCGTGACGGCTCCCCGTCGCCGGAGTTCAATGAGGTCTCCGGGGCCTCGTCGTCTTCCTTGCCGCCGGCGGACGTCGGCGGCGGCCCCGCGTCGCCGGACTCCGGCCATTCCGCTGCCGGATCTCCGGATTCCGGCGTGTGCGCGGAGGGCAACGGCAAGGCCCGCTGCGGCGTGAAGCGGAAGAAGCAGGAGGAGGACGCGGGGTCCCCGAACCCTAACCCTAGCCCTAACATTAGCCCCGAATCGAACTCGGCCTCGTGCGTCGACGACGCGGGGGACGAGGACGAGGACAAGAGGAAGACGCGGCTGATGCGGAATCGGGAGAGCGCGCAGCTGTCGAGGCAGAGGAAGAAGCTCTACGTGGAGGAGCTCGAGGAGAAGGTGAAGTCGATGCACTCCACGATCAACGAGCTCAATGCAAAGATCTCCTACATCATGGCGGAAAACCTAGCCCTAAGGCAGCAGGTGGGTGGCAATGGGGGGCCGAATTGTCCCCCCCAATCTGTTTACCCCATGGCGCCGCTCCATTTCCCTTGGATTCCCGGTTACGCTTTGCGGCAGCAGGGTTCGCAGGTTCCGCTCGTCCCTATTCCTAGATTGAAGCCCCAACAGCCCACGCCCGCACCAAAGGCCAAGAAGAGTGAAAGTAAGAAGGGGGAGAAGAGCAGGACCAAGAAGCTAGCTAGCATCAGCCTTTTGGGCTTCTTGTTTGTTGCGCTCTTCTTTGGAGCTGTAGTTCCAGGGGTAAAACGTAGGATCGGGGGGAGTAGAAATTCAGTGTCGGATCAATTCGATGTGGGTAAAAGTGGGAACTTTGGTGGATCTCATGGGAGGGTTTTGAGTGTGAGCAGCCGCGGTGGTAGTAGTAATAGCACCGATCAGATCGAACTTTGTGGTGGGAAGTTCAATTTTGGGGAAAGTGGTGGTGATGGTATTACTGGTAAGAAATGCCAGCCTGGAATATCGAAGAACTCATCCGAGAGTCTGCCTGCTTTGCTATATGTCCCAAGAAATGGGAAGCATGTCAAGATTAACGGCAATTTGATAATCCATTCCGTGCTTGCTAGTGAGAGAGCAATGGCTCATCGGGAGTCCAGAGATCAGGGGAGGCAGTCTACGAGTAAAGAGAATAACGATACCAGTTTGGCTCTTGCTAGTTACGTAGCATCATCGCTGGCTGTATCCGAATCTGGGAAGGAGATGGGAAAGCATTTTAACTCATACAGGGGCTCTGTTGAACATCCGAGAGCTCTAGCTTCTGATTCTGGAGATGCCCATGGGAAAAATATGAAATCGTCACTGCCTGATAGCTCATTACCACAATGGTTCAGCGAAGGAATGGCAGGTAAGAAAACCAGAAGGATATATGTATACATAAGTCGCACTAGTTGTGTTGTTTAAAAGAGCATCTACTTCTTTTTTGTATTGGAATTTTATTGTAGTTATCATCTAATGATCTAATCACCGGAGTTGTTGACCATATTGGAGACTAATAGAAGGATGGGATATTAGCATTAGCACTTTACATGGTTATATCTGGCTTAATAGGTGAAATTTCATTATTTTCACCCAAAAGGTCCTTTGTATTGCCTCTGACTTGCATGGTGAGGAATACTGAATGGTTTTGGCCGAGATTTTTATGTAGTCATTCTTGCATTTAGACCCAGTTGAATATATTTGAGTAGTATTCGTGTTCATCAATAATATTCGGCGGCCAAAATTTGACAACACCTTTTGTGTCTTTAGATTAAAAATCTAGGTCACTTCATGGTTTCTAGTGTGTAAATTAGTTGAGTCATTTATCATGATTAAATGCCTTTTCTTCTTTGTGCAAATCTTGAGCCAGAGTGCTGAATATTCACCTAGAGATCCAAAATTTAATGTCTTTAATGCTTCATCTAAGTTATGTGAACACATCATATGATTCTTTTTTTGAGTTATGATTTTTCTTACGAAGTTAACATCTGTTGGTAAAAGTATTCAAAGTACTAATATTATTTCATGGGGAGCAATATCATGCTGTAGAAATTGCTATTTTATTATCTCATAAATTTCACCAACTCCTCTATATGGTTAATTTTCAACAATTTCAACTTTTAGCCAAATCTGTCAAAATTTAGTCTCTTAGTAGAGATCGTTGTTGATATATCTTCTAGAGATTCGAAGTCGCATATCAGCTGTTCCACTTGATGCTTTGATGCATCTAAATCTCCAAAGAATTCTATGTGGTCTCTACGGTTCATATATTTATGCATCAGTATGCTTGTTCTGTTTTGTGGACCTTGGTAATGAACAATTTATGGAAATGTAATTAATTTAGTGTAAAAAAGAGCTTGGTAATAAAGGGCTTATGGAAATGTAATGAACTTAGTGTTAGTTTGGTAGACAAAGTCACCTAACTTAGAGCTTATGGAAATGTAATCAATCTAGTATAAGTTTGGTAGACAATGTCACCTAACTCTATCAATATCTTTTTCCAACTCTTGCTGTGATGAGAACATTAGTGAAGGTATTAGTATTTGTTGTAGGAAAGTTGCTGTAGACCATATCATCATAAGCTATGCATTTAGTTTATGCATCAATCATAAGCTACATTTTCGTATTCTACGTATTATTTTATTTACAATTCTGTTAATTGTTTTGAAGCCTTTCTTATTTCTTGTGGTCTGTCATTTATTTTACTTGAGCAGGCCCAATACTAAGTTCTGGAATGTGCACGGAGGTGTTCCAATTCGAAGTCTCTCCGGCCTCTGCTCAACCGAGCGGCATTGTTCCCGCTACTTCAATCGCTAATGCTTCCTCAATACTCAATTCCACCGAGAACCTCCCTCGATCTCGTCACACAGGGAAGATCAAGAATAGGAGAATAATGTACAGGGACCCGATCCCGCTCACGGGAAAAACTCTCAATAACACAGAGAAGCCATCGGAAAGCCGGAATTCACATGATAACAAGCTCGTTTCGTCCGTAGTTGTATCTATTCTAGCTGATCCGAGAGAGGCCGGCGACGGGGATGGAGGAGATGGGAGAATCTCTTCTCCCAAGTCTCTTTCGCGCATCTTCGTCGTCGTGCTGCTGGATAGTGTGAAGTATGTCACCTATTCATGTGTCCTCCCATTCAAGAATTCAGGGCCTCATCTTGTTGATTAATAATAATTGTGATGGGGAATAGCATACATACTGGGATTCTAACCTAGTTTTTTTTTTTTTTTTTTTTAAACCAATCAGCATATGTAAATGGTGCTATTAGGGAGATGAGTTACCCTTTTATTATAGCCTATGCATACATGTTGGTGTAGGTTGAACCATTTCTAATGTACAACGACGTTCTAAGTGGTTATCTTTACACCCAATTGGTTGGACATCCTTAATAGATGTTTAAGATTTTGCATGCGTAACAAGGATTAGCTTACTAGTAATGTGGAATTAAGCATTTTGTGTTGCATGGCGAAGTTGCAGTAGTGGGTACTTCGTGATCTATGGACTAGTTGAACTTCAATTTCAAGTGAAATTTTGTAAATTATTATAGGTTAATTTCTGTTATAGTAAGTCCTCTGTGAGGACTTTTTGCACAGTAATTTTATTAAATTTCCTAATTTGTTAAATAATTTTTTCAAAATTTTATTTGTGTAACTAATTTGAGAAACACGGTGAATCAATCGTCTATCGGTTTTAGAAAACAGTGATTGATGCTGTGTATTCATATTGTTATTTTTTTTTTATATGTTGTGAAGATTTTTTTTGAGGTTGTTAAGATTGTACAATGATTATAAAAATTTTTAGGTAAAATAATATGAATAGATTGTTAAGATATTTTAAGGTGTAAGGACTATATATGATTTGTTGAAATATTTATGTAGTGGTTAGGATTATATATGGAAATAAAAAAAAAATTATTCACCTTTTATGTTTTAGCAGAAAGACGGGTACATCATTTATCACCTTTAATAGAAAAAAAAAAAGATGATGAATAATTTACCGTCTTCAAAATTCTACCAACAACGATGAATGATTGACCGTTTTTCAACTATTTTTATGCTCGTCTTGAGTTGGATAAAATAGGATTATTTTAATAAATAAATTTTTTATAAGATTATTTAGCCAATTATAAATTTTTAAAGGGTTAAAATGAAAAAAAAATAATAAATCCCCTTCTGTGAATTGTGGACTAGTTTAGCTTCAGTTTCAAATGAGATCTTGTACATTTTAAGACTAATAATTTGGAATAATTGTTAAATTTAGATTAAGAATCCGTTTGGTAATAAGATTTATCTGATGCTAGTCGGTAAAGCAGAATTAAGATAAAGTATGTATAGATACGCTCTTTTTGTTTTTCTGTAGAATCATAAAAAAAATTATTGTAATTGATTCATTGAGATATATAGATTGTGATATTACATATAGAACAAAATAAATTAATTTTTTATCTTGTTTTTCACCTCATATATTATAATCTTTCCGCAATTCTAAACGTATTGGTCTAGCTACTAATTGAGATTATTCAAATGATTCTAGTATATTGTATCTAGTTTTAGATTGTTGTTTAAATTATAGTTTAAAAACATGTTTAAGATATAAAACCAGCGTGCTATGTCGTTTTATCAGGCGAGTAATTTTGCACTCAGAATTTAATTTAGCAAAAGATTAAAGTGCAACCAAGCGAGATTTAAATTGATACAATTTTTTACTAGTTATTGGTCACAAATACAAAAGTTGAGATTTTTTTTTAATAACTATTTTGTGCACGCATAATTTAGCCTTCATGTAGAATCTAGGATTTCATGATAAACCTTATGTCATAAAAAGATTTTACATGATCAATTACTATTTTAAAATCTATAAATCGAAATAAGTAGGGCATGTTTGGTTACACTTATCTAAACGACTTGGATTGTCTAATGATGTTTGAGTTGACACATAAATCACGTGCTCTCGAAGGGGACTTGACTAAGGGTATGTTTGTTTTATCGAAAGCGAACTTGTCGTTGAAGTGGAGTTCGGTAAAAACTACTTCTTCTCCATTTGTTTGTTTTGTAGTTATAAAAGTAAAGTTTTATTAGGAAGTGTATAATATAAAACTATAATTTATGTATAAATAATAAATGATTTAATAAATAAAAATAATATAATTATATGTTTTATATAATTAAAATTTACTTTAAAGCAACTAAATTATTTTTTTATATATAAATTATTGTAATATAATAATAAGATTATAAAATTAAAAAATATTAATATCAATTTTTATCATATTTTAATTGTACAAACTAAATAGAAAAATATTAAAACTTAAGTAATCAATTTTTATCATACTTTAAAAATATGACAAATAAATAAAAAAATAATTAGCAACATAGTTAAATATATTTAAATATATATAACTATCTTTACATAGTATATTAATTTTATTTTTTTTTTCTTTACCTCCCTTTACTGTAATTGGCTTCGGCCCGCTACGCCGTTTCAGGTAAACTGGAGTTTCGACTGTAACTTTTTTTACGGTGAACCAAACAACAAAAATGATCGTTTATACCGAAAACGACTTTTCCCCTCTCCACTCTCATCCCACTTCCACCCAAACAAACATACCCTAAGGCTCGATCTTCGGTAGATGATCACATTGCCCAAACTTGCTTCGGGCGAAGGGGTTTCTATTGTAGGCCTCGGCTTTGGTATCGCCAAAAAGAGTATATTTCGGTGCTCCCGCTTTGATGAGGAGTAGGCTAGGTGAGCAAGAAGTCCATAAATAGTTATGAAAGAAACTTGACGAAGGGGATTGCTCTGATCATAGCGCTATGAGATTATAAAAGATAAGGACATCCATAGAGAAAAGGATCTAAACATCAACACATGATTTTTTATATCTTATCTTCTTTGTACTAGGAGTATGTGTAATTTAGGAGTAGCTGTAACGTAGAAGCCGCCGTCCTTGGACCACCGTCTCGCCCAACAACCTCACTTGCGACAACTACTCTGATCCTTGCCAGGCCATTTCTTTTTTTTTCGAGAGAGATAAGTAGCATGCTACCCGCTTCGTTTATTTCATTTAGAAATAAACTTATTGAAAATGTGAATCAAAATTCGAATTTGGGGCCTCGGGTATCAACCAAATCTTTTCTTCTTCTTTACGATCGGTTGCTTGAGACCCTTTCATCTCATTGGCAAACGCCTTTCCATACTGCATGCCTCCACTTGTGTAGAACTTTGTCTCGAGAATTGCTACCATACAATAGTTCTCTTTGACCTAGTTTTGGTCTAGACCAGTAGCCTAAACTTTAGAAAATGTAACCTCCAAACTTCGGTTAGTATCTGAGGCCTCAAGTCTATCTCTTGTGGTTCGAACCTAATTGAATTGTTCCTTTTCCTGTCTACATATGAGATAAAGTCAGATTCAGCCTATACATCAAGGGACATAAGGAGGCGAATGAATTGAATCATACCACGTGTCCTGCAAGTCCTCTGCCAATATATATTTTGGGTTTATTACATCATTGGTCTTTAACCTTTGCACCAATTTTCATTTGAGTCGCCAACTTTTTTTTATTTTTTGCAATCGAGTTCTTAATCTCTTGATTTTATTACAGTTAAGTCCCGGCAGTTAAAAAATATGTTCAATTTAATGGATCGCCATGTCAGGGCCTGCTTGGCTTCTTTTTGCATATCAATTTTGGTTCCTAAACTTTGCATGTTTTTCACTTTGGTAACCGAAAATAAAATTCAAACTTTAAAATTTAAAATTCAAAATTAGTATTAAAATTAAAATTTAAAACTAACGAGGAATTAGAATTTTGAATCTGAATTTAAAGCTACAATTTTGATTTAAAAGCTTTATTAAAATTTTAAATTGAATTTCAAATTTTAAAATTTTAAATTGAATTTAAAATTTGAATTCAAACTTAAAATTTTGATTTTGATTTTGATATTTCAATTTGCATTTAAAATGAAAATTTTGAATCTGATATTTAAATTTAAAGATCTGAATTTAAATTTAAAATCATATTCAAAATTTTGATTTTAAATTTTAAATTTGTTATAATATAAAATTTAAATTTAAATTGTTTAATTAGCTTGCGTTGACACGGTGCCTCAATGGTCTGCACAATAACACTTTTTTAATGGTTGAGACTGAATTATAATGAAATCAAAAGGTTAGAAACTTGATTAGGAAAAAAAAAGAAGGTTGGATACCAAATTTAAAAGCAATATAAAGGTTGGGGGCCAATGATGTAATTAATTCTATATATTTTGGCAAGTCTGTGATACATTATTCAAGTCACATTTTAAAATTCAAATGTGGTTAGCGACAATGCAAACAATTTTCATATTCAAAATTGAATTGTTCACAAGGCAACTTCGGATGGGCAATTGGGATCGAGGATCCCACCCATAAATGACCACAACAACTTTGCCTTTGGTTGTAGTAGCAGTTGAGTAAGCCCTGCAATTGCTCTTGCCAAGCCAATTGCAATTATGGCTCAGCTACTTGCATTTTGGAGTGCATGGATAACGGTCTACTCACATGGCTTAGCTGAATCCGAAATTTTGTAGTTGAGTTGAGCAACGCTGTCAAACTCAGTCCAACAACATTCTGGTGGCTATTAGAGAGCTGCCAAAATCGAAGTCACCTCATATAGAGGGTGTAGACTTTTCGTACCTAAGGGTATTATGCCAACAACAGCTTACCGATTTATGATCGGCCACAAAATACGACTAGTTAGCCCCCGTTCACACAAGTAGTTGGAGCCAAAGAGATACCTACTGTGGGAGTGAAAGGGATACCTACCTCTATTAGGGATCTTGCTCAGGGATACTCTTAGGCCATTTTGTCAAATAGTCTTAATATAGGTCAGACTAAAGCTGCTCCCCTAAGGCAGGCAACTATCGACAACAATCAGTTGCCTACAGCCTATAGTGACTAACCCGTAGTCATGAATGAACCAGGGTATACCTCTCAGCGCACTAGGTTGCAACCAATTCTCGTGGGCTAATACTGCTTAGGTACCTAACTCGTTGGTCAAAGGAGCAACATGAGCAACATCACAAGTATGGCTCCAATGCAAGATGCGGGTTATGGTCAACAATTGGTACAACCACGACTACCCCACATACAAGAATAGTGAGCACAATGACTTTGTGCCACTAAAGACCCACCAAAGCTGCAATCCTGTGGTGAATTGCTAGAATCTTTGGTAGCAGATGGGAGAGATCATGTGTATTGAGTTCGATCGGCTAAATCTTCAAAAAATATTCCAAACAACATTTTAGCACCCCTACTCCACGCATGTTAAACAATATGAGTGCCCGCAGGGCTACAAGGTGCGAGAGTTTGCCACTTTCTTTGGAGAAGACGATGAGTCTACCCTGAAGCATATTACTCGTTTTATCGCCCAATGTGGCAAGGCCATGGTCTAGCCTTAATTTGTAGCTATTCAGTCTTTTACTGACAGAAGTCGCCTTCGTGCGATATACAAATTTACCCACGAATTTAGTTCGAGATTGAAAAGGCATGAAACAAAAGTTTCACCTCAATTCTATAGGGTGGAGCCAAAGGTCTTAATAAACAACAGCTGAATGAATCAATCGAGTCTTATTTGGCCCAACTTAAGGCGGTATGAAGCTAATGCTATATCTTGAGATCTCCAAGGTCGAATACATGAAGTTGGCTTTTAGTGGTTTGCGGTTTTGACCTTGAGACAACTTCAAAGGGGTTGAATTCTCTAATCTGTTTCAACTCGACCTGCAGGTTGCCTTTAGTAGCAATTCCGCAACAGTGAGGATGAGAGACTGAGATTTTCTACATCTTGACCGACCGAGTGGAACAATGTTTTGCACTTAGAGTATGAGAAGGTCAAAGAGGATAAACATTCTAAAGATAGACCTTGAAAGTCACAAAAGTTGAAGATATCAAAAGAATGTTGATTAGATTTTTGACTGTTTATTAAAAGATGGTCAGATTAAACTGCTAGAGGGACGCGTCTTCCCTTCGGTGAAAGAGATAATTAAATTTTGGCTTTACAAAAAGTTTTCTTGTAAATACTTTTTTTTTTTTTTTTTTACCTTTTTTCCTAACGTTCAAAAATCTATATTTTGCTCCTCAACATTTCAAGTTTTGCATTTAGCACCCATCCGTTAGAGTTCTATCATAATTCTGTACATTTGTGATAATTTATATGAAGAATATTTTTCAAAATAACAAAAATATATTACAAAATTATTTTTTTCTTATAAAAGTAGTAATAGCAATTTGATCATTTTACACTCTTTATTAACACCGCACTCTCTTGAAAATATTTTTTAAATTTTAAGAAAGATAAAATATAGATTTTTTAAAGTCAAAAAGAAAAAACTAAAAAAATAAAAATTTACAAAATTTTTTTCTATAATTTAGCCTTAATTTTTTTTTTCAGCTTATTTGGAATAATATACTTGATTTGTGATGTATTCTATATTTTGTATCAACCGTATAGAAGAGGAGGACATGAGAGAGAGAATATATTTGTTTTTGTGAATATTGAAGAATGAGCTTTTAACTTCTAAAAATTATCGACATCAACTCTTATTAGACGAGTCAGGTCTCTCATTGGTAGCGTACGGATGGGGAATAAGGGGTGGAATAACTCCTTATCCTCTTTATATCCAAATGCTAATATTTTATTCGAAAATAGTAATTTTCGGATATCTGAAATAAGTTGTATAACTATTTTCATCAATACCTTCATTTTTTCTATAAAATCATCCATCATTTTTCTTATTTCATATTATTTATCCAAACGTTATTTTTTTTTATTGTCGAAAACAATTCCCTTTTTATCGAAATGCTATTTTTTTTTTCTCTTCGCATTTGTATCTATTTTTATAATAATTAATTCGGACTAATACCCGAACCAAACTGTGCACAGTATAAAATGCAGCCACACTCACCTCTATCCGAACATACCACACGAGCTCTCTCCCATCTCCTCCCATGGCGATTGCGGTCCCCTCGTCGCTCCTCTCTCTCTCACTCCGCACTTCCCCTCACCCAAACCCTAACCCTTGCCCTAGAACCCTCGCCCCCAAACCCTCGTTCCCAAGCCGCAAAACCCTAATGGTGCGCTGCGCGAAGCGCACGGGGAAGCAGAGGTACCCGTCGGAGAAGAAGCAGCTGCGGAGGGCGAGCGAAACCCTACTCCGCACCGACATCGCCGACCGCGGCGAGGGCTTTTGGCGTCTCTCGAAGCTCGGCGTCCCCGCCCGGAAGGATCCCGGCAAGGACTTCGTCGGCGTCTCCCTCCCCTTGCTTGAGGCCATCGCCAAAGTCCTCGAGTTCCCGGTGATCATCATAGAGTGTATTCTTGTTTAATTAGATGATGAGATCTGACCTAGGATTATATATAGTAATCTCTTTTAGAAATTTGATCATTTGTAATGTGCTATGAATGACATTTTGTCACTTGCCGTATGTCAAAAACAAAAAGTGGCATTCTTCTTGACAACAGCTGCTTGAAGGAGAAGCAATAGAAGCCCTAACCGGAGCTTCTGATTTTGAGGCGCAAAAGCTCATTTTAGCCTTCTGTTATAGCGGAAGTACCAAACTTTTATTTGCCAAACACCTGATTGATTGCCGCTGGTTGGAGTAGAGAAGCTGTTTAAAAGGATGGGCCAAACAGGCACCAGAGTTCTTAATAGATTAAGTTGCTTGGTTAGGTTAGCTTGGATCAATGGCTGACAAGCTAAGCTCGTTGGTCTGGGCTCAACTAGCGCATTACTCAGGAGAGACTTGAAATAATTACTTTGGATAGTGGCCAAACTTACTCCAAATTATGCTATTCTTGACGATTCCAGCTGCTAATACTAAAATTGAACCTGGTATTATTTTATTTGCATATGAATACTGCTTGGAACAAATTATTAATATTCATCTAGTGATATATGTTGTTCATATTTTCAAGTGGGATATGTTACCTGGTATCATGGTACTGTTTCTTAGTCATTGTTGTTTGGGTATCTGGTACTGTTACCTGGTATCTGGTACTGTTTCTTAGTCATTGTTGTTTGGGTAGTTTCTGTGCAACTTAATTGTCTGTACAGCAGCTGCTAATTTAACAAAATGATATTTCCTTGCTTTAGGTTGCTACTATGTTACCTCAAGAAGCCTTTTCTATTGTCCGGAAGTCCTTCGATGCAAGAAAGGTCAGCACTATGAAAATAGCATCTACCATGTAATTTGTTTATAGCTCAGTATATTTAGTGCTAACTGAAATTTCAGAAATTAGAAGAATTGGAAAGTGACAAGCTTCAGCCTCGTTGGGTGTTTTGCCGCTTTTTTTAACTTTTCGAATGAAAATTCCATTTGTGTCAGTGGTTGGACTTCCCTACTCTTATCATAGCTGTCTAGGTTGCAATGCAACCCTGCCGTATGCCGTCTTTTTCAAAAAAAAAAAATCAGCAGAAAAGGATTGTACTATCTTCTTTTCTTTTTTTTTTTGTTGCCAAACAAGCCTAATGGGTGTATAGACATCAAACACTCTGCCAAACACCTGCACAAACTATTGCATAGAAGTTATTTTAATCTCTCTCCTCTAGAGGGGTTTACTCCATAGATTCGAGAGAACAATAGCCTGACAAGCAACAATACCAATCAGAGTTGTGATTTATTTTTACGTCAATCAAAGCATAGCGCCATTCTACTTCTAAGTTTTGTAGCTATTTAGATTCTTCAGAATTCTTTAGAGGTTTTCTTATTGTTTAAGGGGCTGTTATGTAAGCATCAATATTAATAAGGTGACAAGCTGAAGAGAAAACAGTCTGATGGATGTAGGATCTGGATTCAAATATTCCATTCCGAAAATAACCCTAAACTGAGATAACTGGTGAGATTTCTTATGGGATCGTCGTATTTCTTTTATTTCCTGATTGATTTGAATTAGAACCAGATACTAAGCTGGTTTAAAGATTATATTTAATTGTTATATTACCTTTGTCAATTGGTTCCTGCAAAACTCACATGGTCAGAAGTTTACTCTATTTTCTCTTTGTTGCTTGTGCAGGTGTTGAAGGAACCTGAGTTTGTTTATACTGTGGACATGGATGTCAAGAAACTTCTGAATTTGGAGCCTAGAATGTGGGACTTTATCTCTCGATTGGAACCAAAACTTGGGCTTCTAGAATACATGCCTGATGAAAAGGTAACTGCTGATTTGATCAGTGTATTGCATAATTCCACGATGATCCACAAGGCCAAAGTGGGCAAGTTTGATGATTCCACCGACAATGGCTTCTACAAGCCTCCGCAACCTAAGAAACCAAAAGTTGCAGTTGTGGGCAGTGGACCATCAGGGTTGTTTGCTTCCCTTGTACTTGGTGAACTTGGCGCTGAGGTTACATTAATAGAAAGGGGTCAAGCTGTTGAGCAAAGAGGGCGAGATATTGGTGCTTTGGTTGTTAGACGTATTTTGCACTCGGAAAGTAATTTTTGCTTTGGGGAGGTATACTCTCTATTCTCAATACTTGTATATACAATGCATGTTTGTTGACGTAATTGATGCGTTAGCAAGTTAAAAATAAATTGAAAAATCAGGAGGGCAAGAAAAAAGAAAAAAAATAAACTGGGAAGAAAAGGAGAAATAACTCGGTCATCACAGGCTGGCTAGGTGGGTCTAATGACCCCAACAGCTCAATGTTCAAGTGTGCTATAGGTTATGTCTAGAAGTCTCAATCTAACAATGACAGCTGTGTTCCTACTAGGCTGGAGTTGATATACAGGGGGCTTCATGATTCCCATTCCAAAGTGGATTGGGAATTAGAATGTGATTCCCACAGAATGGATTCCCATAATCCAAGCAGTATAGTAATTAGTAATCAACCATATTGAGCGGTATAGGAATCAATCATATTGATTCGCAATTCGGACTCTAACACTCACGAGACAAACATGCCCTTAATGTGTTAGCTTTTGAATGAAGTCAATTTAGTTTTTACTATGGTGTTTAATTTCTACTCCTTTCCCTATGAGTTGAATAGTTGGAATATTTTGAACCTTGGTTTTGACTGGCATTAACTTTTCTCGTTGTCAGATTATTCATGAAAGTCCTTAACCATAGCAGGGTGGTGCAGGTACATGGAGTGATGGCAAGCTGGTAACCAGAATAGGCAGGAACAGTGACAGTGTTCAGGCTGTGAGAATCTTCTCTCATATTTTTTGTTTTCTATTTCATTAATATTTTGAAATTTCCCTATACATCCTGTATTTGAGCTTCAAGTTATTAGTATTATTGTAAGCATCTTAAGCAGCTAGTTTTCTCCTATCTGAGCTACATGCTGTACTGGCGTTCACGTGAAGCTGCTTCAGTATAATTGCACTTTTTTTATTTCTATCATGTTAATTACTGGTGAGAACAATGGTGAGTTGGGATTGAATATTTGATGGAATTGAAAACAAATGAAGGTTTTATTATAATAATATTCTGATTAATTGTTGTCCCTTCCTACTGGTATTTTCTTCTCATTCTAGTAATAAAGGACTGTAAAATCCAAGCATAGTTTCTAATTGAAACACTTGTAATTTGCTTGGTCATTTCAGGACAATTTTTACCTAACTAAAACTTTTTTATTATTCAAATTCTTAACATTTTGCAGCTTTCCTGACCTGATTGCCTCTTTTGTAATCAAACCCATTGTTTTCGAGTAGTTATTATCGGGCAGAACCATCAGTATTTTTCTGATCTGAATATATATTTATTCAGCTTTTGAAGTTTAGTATTATATCTTGAGGTTATTATATAATCATGACATGTTACCACACACCTGCCACCTTTCAGCTTAGCCTTCTCGTTTAATCCTCTTCGCTTTTACACTTTGACTTGAGGATTTGTACATATAATCTACTTACTAATGGTCCTTTTTCGTTTCAGGTAATGAAAACTTTAGTTCACTTTGGAGCCCCATCAAAAATTCTAGTTGATGGTAAGCCTCACTTGGGAACAGATAGATTAGTTCCGTTGTTACGCAACTTCAGGCAGCATCTAAAAGAACTGGGTGTAAGTGACAGTATATGATCCTTCCTTGATTACTATGTGATGTGTTGGCGTAGGACTATCTCACTATCATCCTACTTTTCTTTCTAATAATGATAATTGTTTTCTATGCAGGTCGTTATAAAATTTGGCACTAGGCTAGATGATCTTATTGTAGAAAATAGGCAGGTTTTGGGAGTTGTGGTCTCAGATACAAGAGATGAACCAGGTTCTGATAACAAGAAGTTATCATATGATGCAGTTGTTCTAGCAGTTGGCCACTCAGCTCGCGATATGTATCATATGCTACTAAAGCATGAAGCAGATATGGTCCCTAAGGATTTTGCTGTGAGACCTCCTGCAGTTCTGTTTTATTATTTAAATACTCAACCTGTAGTTTCGCTAGCTGATGATTATAAATTTTCTTTTAAAGTGTGACTCATATGAATTTACATTTTACCTGGAAATATCATGAAATATTTTTTCTTAACTTTCTTGGAACCTGCAATTAAGATCAGCCATTTCCCTTACTACTATATTAAAAACACTAGATCTGTATGTATGTTATGCAACTTCATATCAATGTTGATTGTAAATAGATATTGATGGTTAAAATTTGCCGACTAATTTTCATGTACCAATGAATAGTCTGTAGAGCTTGAACATGTCGTGATGGTTAGAGTCAACAGTAATGCTGCTTTACGGTGGGTAAATTTCAACAAAATTGGTGATTAATTTGTTTCAGTAAATTTGGTGTTAAGAAGATGAGATTGATTAAGTTTATGAAAGATGGGGCTAGGTGAAAATAATGTGAGTAAAAATTATGTGAGGTGCTTTTTACATGCCCTGACTCATAATGCAATAATTTGTAATGTTGACTAATTTGTTGCTTTTCTCTGTTGTCACTTGTCAGCGATAAATGGACTATTTACTTTTTGTATTTCTTCTCTTGTTTGTGCTTATTACTTGGTCTCTTCTTGTAGGTGGGATTACGGATAGAGCATCCCCAACAACTGATAAATAGCATTCAAGTAAGTTATTTACCTGTATTTTTTTCTCCCCTTTTCTAGTAAACTTCCATAATGACTATACAGTGAGACTTGAAACAGATTGGCATGTTAGTTGGTTTTGTAACCACCTTAATGGACTGTGAACTGCTAGTGCAAATACAATCACAAGAAGCTGATTGGCGATTTGGCATTATAGTTCATTCGATGATGTCTGTCAAGTGCTGATTTGTTTGGAAGGGAATCCAGCTCTTGTTATCTTCCAATTTGCAAAGCTGCTTACTTCCTCTGCAAAAATATTCAGTAGAAGAGGGTAAAAGAAAGAAACTACATAAACCAAGGGAGAGAAAAAAAGAAGTGTAATGTTAACTTAAAAGAGAATGATGAGGAAATGTCGAAATGATTTTTCACATATGTTTTAGGATGGACCAACTGGATGGGATGACTAAAGGTTTACTCTAAAGTTGGCTTCCTTCAAAAAAAGTGTATATTTTGTCAAGCTAGTGTTATGCTATACCTTTGCAATCACAAACTATGATCGTTTAATAGCTTTTACCTGATTATGCTGGAATATATGCGAATGGTGGCTCCAATTGGGTGGTCGTATAGAGTTAGGGCATAGTAATATACTGGTAGGAGCATGATTTTCATGCTGGCTAGTGCATGTTACCTGTGCTGACCATATTGATCCATGTCGTGTAGTTGTCCTGATTTCTTTGTGGACGAGGTCTTTAATGCCTACTTGATAGGATTGAGTGTGACGTTGTCATCATTTTATCAATTCTTAAAATAATATGCTTTGTGATTTCTTAAATGGAATTTGAAATTGGTTTCATAACATGAACATAGTACTCCGCATTGGCTGCTGAAGTTCATGAAGGACGTGGTAGAATACCTGTTGCAGACTACAAAGTAGTTAAGTATGTTAGTGAAGAGAATAATGACTCGAGCTCAGAATCAGGAGATCTAAGTCGGAGCTGCTACTCCTTTTGCATGTGTCCTGGTGGACAGGTAAAACTTTGTAGTGCTTTCATTTTTGTGCTTAACTCTGCTTTGAACTGTTCAAAGCTATTGATTCTTTTTTGTTGTGCAAATTTGCAGGTTGTTTTGACTAGCACAAATCCATCAGAGATATGCGTCAATGGCATGTCATTTTCACGGCGCGTCAAAGTGGGCAAACTCAGCTCTTGTTGTCACTGTCTCTTCAAGTGATTTTGGTCCCTTCCAGCGTCATGGGTCTCTTGCTGGTGTAGAATTCCAGGTACTTGTAACTAGCAATTTTATTTATGAATTGAAAATCAATATCAATTCAATGATATTTTGAAGTTTAGTGATATTATTTATAGTAGCTAGACAATCAAGCTAACTAGTTAGTTTCTAATGCTGTATTCTTGAAGGATATGTTCTATGACAAAACCAAACAATGCAATTTACCTGGTGGAATGAGCCTTTTGGAACTAATGAACAATTCGACCTAATATGATCATATTGAATCTCATTTCTACTATCATCGGAACTTTATTAGTCAAAGTTAGATTACAATAAAATTCCTCTCATCTTGAAATATTAAATTACCTGTATGCTCCGAGTGCCCTTGATAAAAAAATAAGTAGGTTTTTGGAAATTTTATAAAAATTATAACTTCTATTTTGTGGAGATGGGTTTTCGCTGGAAATGCAGAGAAGAATGTAGTAAAAGTGAATGTAATTGGTGAAAATTAGTGTTCCACCAATAAAAGTGAAGAGATGATTATGTAACCACATCACGTGGTAGAATTATGTCCAAACTGAAATGAATATTATAATAGCCATCAGTGACCTTAATGTTAGTCGGTGAATTTCACTATCTTAGATTTTGTCATGTACTCTTTCTCCTGAAGTGGAAGCCTCAAACAATTGAAAGAGCTTATGAAACAGGATAAATTGCACTGAAGGGATTGAAACTCTTGTAGAAATTCAATCTGACTCTCCGTTGGCTTTAATCTAATTGATTCGCATTGATCCAATTTGAGTTTTTGTAAAGTATCTGTACATGGGATACCTGACAACACTTTATTATCTGTTAGTGGATTGGCTGGTTGACTTCAATACGGCATTCCACTTAATTAACACCAATAACATTGAATTAACTAGATTGATGTTACTTTGTCACCCCTTTGTGTTGCATTAACGGATTTTGATTATTTGTAACTCTGAAAATCAGAGAGAATTTGAAGGAAAAGCAGCTATAATGGGGGGAGGAAATTTTGTTGTCCCTGCACAATGTGTTACGGATTTCCTTGATAACAGATTGTCAGGTATTGAGTTTATTGATGATGTTTACTTTACATATGCTTATATTGAATATAAAATGATTCTGATTTTCTTTTCTATCCCAGTTACATCTCTACCATCATCAAGCTACCGATTGGGGGTTCGTGCGTCGACCCTGCATCAGCTTTTCCCACCACGCATAACAGAAGCTTTACAACATTCCATCATAATGTTCGACAGAGAGGTTTGTGCACCCTTCTTCCTTTCAATTATCAGTAAATTGAAATTATTGTACTTATTTGAGGTGCTTATATCTTGTCTTTTGATCTTGTAATCAGTTGCCAGGCTTCATTTCTAAAGATGCCCTACTTCATGGTGTAGAGGTAATGACTATCTCTGATTCCATGTGTTGCTGTTTTCACTCGTAACAGTGACTACTATAGCAACTATCTTCTTGAATCACGGAGCAAGCATTTAGAAGTTAAAAGTACAATCCACTTGAGACAATTGTGTTCGAATAATGCAAAAAGTTGCTGCACATAACCCAAACTATCAAATCTTGTAAGAAATAATATTGAGTGCTTATCTCATTGTGAGTATTCTAAGTTACTTCAACCGTAATTAGATACATTTCTATCAAGGCCCGGCTATCAAAAACTTACCATCTGAAATTATCATTTCGATACTTTTGCTTTATAAACTTTTAGTCAGTTTTCTGAGCATTAAGAAATTTGGACTCATATTTTTATTTAGTGATGGTTAATGTTTGTGCACAACTATATGTGGTAGTAATTAAACTAAATAAATACAAATCTATTTAAATATCCAAATATCGGCCATAAAATCGATTCATGATAATTCACATTACAAGAGATGTGGGTATGTGAATGGAATGATTGGTTATGATTAGAGAAAGATATGTTCAGTATAATAATCAAGAGTGGGTGGTTATTTTTGATGTGAGAGATTTAAAGAAACTGGATAAAGTGGGAAGAAAGCGACTGACCCAAAAAGTTCATCTTGCTTTGGTTAATATAAGAATAGACTAGAAAGAGAAAGATGCTATGATCGTTGATGCTATGATCATTTTTCTTTGTGTCGACAAGTTCATTATTTGTTTTATCATCTGAACAAATAGTCTCAGCATTGTTGATTTATTAATACTTGCTGATATCTACCTGACTACCTGTGGAGTTTTTGAGTTATAAAATTCTGTATTATCTTATGTTTCCAGACAAGGACGAGTTCCCCTCTGCAGATTTCACGGCATTCAGATACATATGAGAGCACATCATTGAAGGGGTTGTATCCTGTCGGAGAAGGTGCAGGCTATGCGGGGGGGATTGTAAGCGCCGCTGTCGATGGTATGTACTGTGGGTTTGCCATTGCCAAGAAGCTCTCTCTCTATGATGGAGATATAGAGTCAATACTAGGTAAGGCACAAAAACAAACAGGTTTTGTAAAATACTGAGAATTCCATTATTGCATATCAACTAAGAAATCCAGTTTTTCTGTTTCTTTAGCTTATTCAAATTTCATGGATTTTCCAGATTATTAGGAAATGCTGATTTCAATTAGAGCGGGCATAAAAGATTAGAACCTTCAGGGGGTGGCTGTTTCCACCCCACCTAATGTTATGGTCCTAATCCAACTTGGTTTAGGTCAGGTTTAGTCATCCATTCTTGATTCCATTTTGGATTTGGCTCAACAAAACTCCAAACTGTAGAAGCTTTTAAATTTGCTTAGAGTTTGATCCTTATCCGTATTCTGATCATGGTACCGTAACTATTGGTTTTTTTTTTGATCTGCTAAGGATGGGTACAACTTGATCATTATATATGTATATGTAGAGAGAGGCTACAATGCTTTTAGAAGCACGAAGACGTCCGTGCTATTAAATTATTTTCGATGATTGGACTTGAATTTACCTTTTATGATTTTTTGATATCATTTACCTAGTGATTAAAAGGATTCGAAATAAATAATTTTTTAATGGTCGAGGTAAGTCCTTTGGAAGTTGTCATCTCAAGCTGTCTGTTCAGATTACGGTTAAATCAAAATGTTCATCTGAGACTGCAGGATGGGCTTTGATCTTTCTCCTCAAACTGCATCAAGGTTATTCTTTGCAGTGTTGTTATTAGATGTCATCTTGAGGTCAATCTGATGGGAGTTCAATTTGGCTTGGTTGACAATTGGGTTAAGTTCATTGTGGCCAACGTAGGAATTGTATCTAAATTGATAACTCGATTTTAAATATTGGAAATATTACCTATATATGGTAATGGTGCCCATGTCCTGTTTTTTCCTTCTTTTAAGAAATAGGTGGAATGCTACATGTTTTGTTTATTTGATGTGTAAATAAACTTAGCTAGAATTATGTTAATCAATTAGGATTCGAACTTAGGATCTCGGGTATCAATCATCAAATTTTTTGCCACTTGCGCCAGGGATAGTTGGTGTGCCCATGTTGTGTTACTTTTGCGTTAAATGTCTATTAACTTGATTTCAAATGGTCATAGTTTTTTTTTCCTTAAAAAAAAAAAATCTGATAGTCATGTCATAATGTTGTGTTGTTTTTGGGTTTGACAAGTTTGGCTTGTGTTTGGAATGTGTTATGCTGTTGTGTCCAGTAATTTAAAAACCTTTCAGTGCCTAAGTATACAAAGCAGTTCAATTCAATCTTTTGAACTGTATAAATTAAAAATTTATTTTAAACTATTGTAATCGATTCAACCATCAAACTTGTAAATCTTTTCTATTTAATTATTTAGGCTGGATGTTTTTTTTTTTATCTAGTCATATTAAAATACCACGGCTTAAAATCGGGTTAGTTGATTATATATTTTTCATTATTATGGATTAATTTTATAAAAGTGAAAATTGAAAATTTATATTTACTTAATATGGTCCAGAAATTAGTATTTAATATTAAATACGATAATAATAATAATAATAATAATAATAATAATAATAATAATAATAATTTTTATAATAAATTAAAAATAATATTTAAATACTTATGGTATTATGTAGTTGATGATTTAGATATATTTTAAAACTGTGTCGCTGATTTTGCCAGCATTACATCTCGACAGGTCTTCAGTGTGGATTACCTCGTATCTGTTTAACACGTTTAAATGTTACCACAATACCACCGTTTTGTTCTAGTGTTACGGTTAATTAATGATCATATAGTCTCAAATTTGCCTGGTAATAGCCAGTAATATTATCAATTTTGGTGCCACTTAAATACTAGTGAAACAATGCCAAAAATATGAAATTTGATTCTTAAGATATTCATATAATCTACGTCATTGATTCGGATAATTTATTGTCAGATATTATGTGAAATTAAATATTTCAGTTTACTTCTAAAATGTAACTTAGTGCTTGTTGACTTACAATGTAACTTATTTCGATTCTTTTATATATGGAAAAGTGAGTATAAATTTTATATTTTTTACAGCAAAGGGTTAATATTTTTTCACTAGTTTTACCCATTTTTTTATATTAAAATTTAAAAAGTGTCTAAATATTTGGACAGTTTGGTGCAAAATTTACATCATATATACCTGTAAGTGTGTAAGTAACATTCTCAAAGATTTCAGATAAGAAACGTACACAAATTACTTGAACTATACATCATTTTGAATCTCTGACCCTACTCTTTTAAATTTTAATTTTACTATCAAATATTTCAATTTATTTGATTTAAAATCACTCAACGATATTTTGACTTAAAAAAACTTTTAAGTTATTCACTTACTTCAATAAATTTATTGTTATAAAAATTGCATAAAGTACACTAATTAACTAAATCTGTAAAAATAAACAATATATTTAAATTTTAAAGTCAAAGTTTTCTCGACGGACTCAAATCAAACAAATTGAAGAATTGGATAGTAAAATTAAAATTTTAAAAGATTAGATAATTAATTCAAAACATTTATAATTTAGATATGTTTTGTAAATTTCTACCTAGAATTTTTTTTTTTTTTTTTTTTTAAGAGAGATAGGTAGCATGCTACCTGCTTCGTTTATTTCATTTATAAATAAACTTAGTTAGAAATATGAATCAACTAGGATTCGAACTAAGATCTCGGATATCAACCACCAAGTCTTTTGTCACTTACTCTGGTTACCTAGATCTTATTACTGCATCGGGAGGTGGCTTCTTTTTCGCAGCAAAATCATGAACTCCAGAGTGGATGTTAGCAGAAGACGAAAATTAAAGCACATGGGGTGCGCCCCAGCTACCTCCCACTGCTGCTCAAATGCTTCCAAGTTCATTTATGTCTCCGTGATCTCCTGATCGATTTGTTTGTGGAGCTTACGTAATCAATACAATATCATGATGTTAACAAATTAAGACAATCTCTCTCTCTCTCTCTCTCTCTCTCTCTCTCTCTCTCTCTCTCTCTCTCTCTCTCTCTATATATATATATATATATATATATCTGAACAATTTTTGTCACAAGCTAGCGTTTGGTGGAGATGCATGTTTTTTAATTTTTCCTACGGCTAGATAGCACCAACCTAGATTTTAGGACATCCCTCGTGGCATAATATGGCAAAAATGCTGTATCCTGCCGGGACATGTGATGATTATTTTTTAATACAACCCGACCGTCCCAGAGCAAAATGTGTGAAAGGTTTGGTGGTTGACTCGTATTCGAGTTCGAATCCCATAGTTGATCTACATTTAATATGTAAATTTATTTCTTAAATCTAAATAAACGGTTTAAGCGCGTGTGATCTATCTGCTCTATAAAAGAAAAAAAAATTATCTTTTAATACAGATTTTATTTTAGATTATTTTGCGTAAAAGGTTTAGTCGTTTTTGGGTTTTGTAAAATTTGAATTTTTTTTTTTGTTTTTGTGTTATTGTTTTTATATATTCGGATCGAATTTTTTAAAACTGATCGAAATATGTATATATATTCTCTCTTTTCTTACTCTCTTTCTCCTCCCCCTTCCTCTCACTCCTCCACTTCGTCCACGTTGCTGTTGCGCTCCTCCTCTACCTCACCTATGAGTGAGAGAATTAATGGTGAGAATCGACCGTCCCTAGAGTAAGTGGCAAAGGGCAGTGGTTGATGCGAGACCCGAGTTCGAATCCTAGTTGATTTAAATTTCTAAGTTTATTTCTTAAAAAAAATAAACGAAGCGGGTAGCGTCACCTATCTCTCAAAAGAAAAAAAGAAAAAGAAAAACAAAGAATTAATGGTGAGAAAACTTGACTCGCTTATTGTCGTGGCCATTCTTGGTGTTCTCCGGTGAAGTCGCTGCGGGAGAGATGAGTGTGGTGTTGCTGGCCGAGAATACTTCTGAAACAGGTTCATGAGTGGGCTCATGAGTGTGGCCGCGGCGGCAAGATGGTGGGGATAGTAAGAGAGAAAAATTTGGCAGACTACGCGATGTTACACAATTTTTTTTTAAAAAGTGCACTATTTGAATATATATTATACTATTTAATAAAAAAGTTGTACTATTTGATACATAAAATAAACCGTAAAATAGTGCAATTTTTTTGTCAAATAATGCAATATATGTTCAAGTAATTCAATTTTTCTAAAAATAATGTAATACTGCATCATCCGCTAGATTTTCCTCTCACACTACCACCACCGCCGCCGCCACCACCACCACCACCACCTTGCTATCGTCGGCTACAGTTGCGAATCCGCTCGTGAACATGCTTCGAAATAATTCTTGGCCCGCGGTTGTCGCCCTCCTCTTCGGCCACCCTTGTCTTTGCCTCTGGTGAAGCTTTGAGCAATCACGATAATAAGCGTGTTAAGTTTATCGTCTGCCTCTCGGTTATGAGGAATATCATGATGCAGACGTGACAGAGGAGTTGGTGTGGAGGCAGCATAGATGAGAGGCAAAAGACCTAATTTGTTTTAATTCTCGAGAATAAAATCATGTATTGCAGTTACTAACTGCCCCTATTTTGGACTGTTTACTTGCATGCAATTGTAACTGTATTGTAATTGTAAATATATATAAATTTATATTTAATGTTTGGTTTAATACATTTGAATCTAATTAATATAATTATGACCGCTGCATCTCAAATTATATGTATATTTTTTTTTAATCTAATTAATATAATTATGACCGCTGCATCTCAAATTTATGACTGCTACATCTCAAATTATATATATTTTAAACTGCACTATATTTCATATTACATCAACCAAATGACTTTTTAGTGTTTAAAGCAGTTGATATGCACCCTACTTGGCTACTTTCGAGCGTACTGTCACTTAAGACTCAATTTATACAGAATGTGTGCGTTATATAATATGGCTTCACTCTATTTTCGTGAGGGATCATATAAATTACATCTCATTAATTAATTCTATCCTAATTTTCTGTTTCTTTTCACTATTTAATTTTCTATCAAGTTCTTTAATTTATTCTCTTGCTCCGAATTATTTTTTTTCAAAAAAGCAAATTTTTTTTATAATCTATACCTATACACTAATCCCCATAAGAAATGCCACGTGACTGTTTTTTCATCACCTTATGAAACCAACCCATTCGCCTTCTCTACACACATAACGTCTAATACATTAATCCCCATAAGTGTGTTTCCTTCATTGTTAGCTTTCACCTTATAATGAAACCATCATTCGTCTTCCCTACGCACATAACGTCTGATTAACGCATCTACCCAACTTAACCCTATCTAAATCGTAAACTTAAAAATCCACACAAAAAATCCAACTCTTTTTATTTTTCCTTTACCTTATGAAACCAACCCTTCACCTTCCCTACACACATAACGTCTAATATATTAATCCCCATAAGTGTGTTTTCTTCATTGTTAGCTTTCACCTTATAATGAAACCATCCTTCGTCTTCTCTACGCACATAACGTATAATTAACGTGTCCACCCAACTTAACCCCATCTAAACCGTAAACTTAAAAACCCACACAAAAAATCCAACTCTTTTCCTTCATTGTTAGCTTTTCACCTTATGAAATCAACCATTCGCCTTCCCTACGCACATAACGTCTAATTAACGTGTCCACCCAACTTAACCCTATCTAAATCGTAAACTTAGAAACCCACACAAAAAAATCCAACCCTTCGTCTTTTTTTTTACATATAACGTTTAATTAATGTGTGTCCACCCACCCTAACCCTAATATAATCTTAAACCCTACAAACATACACAAAAGCCCCCTTCTCTCCTATGCATGTCACGAAAATAAAAACCTACCCTTTTTCTATAATAAATTATAATCTCCTTCATTTGGTAAAAGGTGTGGCATCCATTTATTTTTTTCTTTTTTTTTTTTGTTAAATTCTAATGAGAGTTCCTCTATTTTTTATTTTTATTTTTCTCTTTTTTATTTCCTATTTGTTCTCTATTTTTAATTTATTTTACAATATGTTTGGAAATTATTTGATAGTTTCTGTTTAAGGTGGATTGGATTGGATTAAAAATTTAATATTTTGAATATCTGTCTGCTGTATT
The DNA here is from genome assembly GCA_025177825.1 of Aechmea fasciata. Taxonomy (NCBI): domain Eukaryota; kingdom Viridiplantae; phylum Streptophyta; class Magnoliopsida; order Poales; family Bromeliaceae; genus Aechmea; species Aechmea fasciata. The sequence goes on along the minus strand of CM045927.1, from coordinate 12,192,107 downwards.
GCACGGATAACTACACTAGTTGTACATGGAACCATGTATACAGCCAACAAGAAAAGATATATTTGTTGCGTGACGTGAGACGTGTTTATATTATATATTAATAAATATAAATATCCTAACAAAACCTAACCAACAGTACAATCATGAAGATTAATTATTCTTGGCGAGTAAACATCGATCCTGACCCAGCCTAACCCACAGTACAATCAGAAGATTAATTATTCTTGGTGAGATTTTCTAGGAATGAGGATGACAAGATCATGTGAACATCAATCAACTGTCCGACCATGTTGGCTTAAAAGGGCCAATATCTTATTCTATAGTAGCTCACATTGAGTTGCGCTACGTTTGAAATATATAATGGGTGGACAGATTTGAGTCTAGATATGTTTGAAGTGACGTGAAATTGAATAGGCTGAATCATACACTATAACATAATTAAATTATAGAGACACATATTTAGAACACTTTTGTGTAAGTATCACATTTATGCTAAAACTTAAAAAAACATCTACTAAGACTTCGTTTGGGATTGCGGGGGATTGCGGGGAGATTGCGTTCGTGCGGTGAGAATGTAAGACCATATTTATTTCCGGACGTAATATTGCGTTCCGCATATCGCAATGAGTCGGTTACAATATATTTTCTGCATTCCCACCGGAGAACGCAGAAGTATATTCCTATATATTTTTTTCACAACTTCATTTTATCTAATAGCGTTAGATAGATCTCAATATCAAACTAAGCCTAATGCCTAAATATAAAGCCAAATCCAATCAAAAATAAAATGCTACTTTGCTCATCCCACCCTACCCAGCCCATTTGGCCTTATTAAAAACAGAAAAGAAAAAAAAAATCGATTACCATATCCTCTTATCCCTTCACTCAATCTACTGAAATTTTAGATGAAGAACCCTTTTCTGTCGTCCTCCTCCTCCACCGCAGCCAACGAGATAGAGTTTCGGCCGTTGCTAAATACTTAAATAAGTGTTGGTAAATTAGCATCACTTTTTTATATTATAGCGACACTCTTTAACTGTCACTATATACCTAGCGACCCCATATATAACAACACTTTTTACAAGTGTCAGTAATTTAGCTAGCAGTACTTTTTTGACCTGTACCAATATTTAAAAGTGTTGCTATAGACCGCTTTTGTTGTAGTGATAATCGAGATTTATGGGTACTGTGTCAGTACGTTTTATAAGAGTTAATTGATTGTGTTTTTTTAAGAGTAATACTTCAATATACCATGTAAATCTTGACCATTTATTTTTTTAAATAGATGGTTGAGTCATAGGTACTATTCACTAGGTACCTATTTAAATGGTATTCTGGTCTTAGAAAAATATTTTGGTATACAAAATCGGTTTTATCTAACTAAGAATACTATAACCTTTTCAGATACCTACAATAATAGTTGGAATTCAAATTACATCTAAGCTGTAAATTTAAATGCAAAGCAATATAAAAAACTTAATTATAAATCAAATTCAACTTTTAAATATAAAACAAAAATTTAAAGGTTTAATATAAATTTTGAAATTAAAATTTTACATTAATAAATTTTGAAATTAAATTTTACATTAATACCAACTTCAAAACTTAAATTTAAATTCAATATTTTTTTGAGTTGGATATTTAACAAATTGGACATTATCTAATTTGGTAAATAATAAAACTAAATAAGATATTTAATATTATAAGATGTTAACAAATTTGGTATGATACTAATTTTTTTTTCCAATATTGTTATATTAACTAATTCAAATCGGTAACCTGTTCAATAGGTTATTTTATGTAAAATCCAACTATACCTTTTACTAATTAAGAGTTTGATTACAATACTTATGCAGTATTGAAGCATTGCTCCTTTTTTAATAACTCGAGCTTTTGAGATTAATAATTAGTGCCAACGATGTTAGTTAATTTGTGAATTATTCGCGAATTATTCGCGAATTTTGAAAAAAGTTCCATTAAAGTTTCAGAATTTTTCCGAAAAATTCGGAAAAAGTGTTTTTTTGGGGAAAAATACTTATTCGCGAATTATTCGTAAAAAAATTTTATTTGCTAAAATTGTTAAAATTATTTACTGAAGAGAGTTATTGTTACCGATCGCGCTTGCGCAGTAGCCCGCACTCGCGCTCGAGCCCACACCCTGGCCCGCACCCCCGCCCTATCCCGTACCCGCGCCCGGCCCGCGCTCGCTTCCGCCATTCCGCGCCCCTTGCCGCTCTCCCAAAAGGCCAAAACAGAAAAAGGTGAAAAAAAAAACCTTTCCAAAATACAAAGCTCACACCAACAAAAAAAAAAGAAAAAAGAAAAAAAAAAGAAAGAGAAGAAAATCTTTTCGAAACATGCTCTCCTCCTCCCCCTCAAAAAAAAAAAAAAATCACGTGATCAAAAAAATTTAATCTCTTATGTATTATTTTAATATCTTATTTATTTAATTTATTATTTATTTTGAGTTATAATACAGTTTGCTATTTGTTTTACTTATTTAGCTTAATTTTATAGTTCTTGTTTTTATATTCTTAAAAAATATGAGTATTTATACTAATAGCATAAATTTTGAGAGAATAAAAACTTAATTTAATAGCCGAATTTTTGATCCCGAATTTTTAATTGATGAACGTATAATATCCGTATAAATCATGTATCCAAATAATTGGCGAATCCGTTTTTTAGCCGTATTTTTCAACGAATTTAAAAATTAGAAAACAAATTTTATCCTAATTATACCCGTACTGAATTTTTGCCGAATCCAAATTAACTAACTATGGTGCCAACGATTCGACACCATATTCCATAAAGGGCTTAGAAGTTCCATATGTTTCATGTAATTTGGGTTTATCTTCTAAGTTTGATACTTTGGGTAATACATGTAGTGTTAGTATAGTTTTATTTGCTAAAATTGTTAAAATTACTGAAGAGAGTTACTGTTAAATTTAATATAATTGCTGGGAATCTGGTTGTAGCATCCCTGGTGTGCAGTTGCCCATAAGATTTAGCATCTGAGACTTGTTGATACATCTGGAGAGTGTTGAGACAAGTCGGAATTGTTTTGGAGTGAAATGGACACAAAACAGACTCGACGCGAGGCGAGAGTAGGGTTCTGACACTGAAATTCGCAAAGTGCAGAATTTCAGTGTTGAGTATCGGTATGGCATCGGGCTGGTATAGGTACCCTTGTGTATTTTCATAACATAATGCTCTCGAGTTGTGCCAATTGATGCTGAGTACCGGTACACATCAGACTGGTACCGGTACCCTATATGCGAGTTTGCGAGTTGAGGTCTCGAGTACCGGTAACCAAATCGGGTATCGGTACTCCAGCTGGATTTTTGAGTAGGTAAGGGATATTTTGGGCAGAAATGTGTCGATGCCCTCAACTTTATCCCCCACCTCTTTATATATGAGTAGAGAGATAGAGAGGGGTTTGTTTTGATGGCTGCTCTCTATCTTTCTCTCAAGTTCTTGATCGTGTTCGAGGTGGAGGTCACGACTTGAGCTCGGGAGGTTGTCGACGTTGCGCCGGAGGGTCGTTCGAGCGCGGAGGCATCGCGGCTGCACCGTTGGAGGCCGGGCGTTGTTTCCTCTCCTTTTGACTTCTCGCTGTGGTTGGACGTGCTTTCGAGGTGGGTTGAAGTTTACCGAAATCCTCGAAATAACTTCTAAGTTTTATCAACGTCAACATGTGTTTATTGTTGGTTTGGTTTATCCTGCTAGTACTCGAATTCATGAAAATTATAAATTATACTATAGAATCTGAATTTGGAGTTAATCTAGTCACTTTGTTTATACATGTTGGATTTGGATTTGACTTAGGAGCAAACTATAGATCCTAAACTGTCACTTTCTGAAAATTATTTAATTTAGTTTTAGGAGCTGTGGTTCGTTTGTATCACCACTGTTTGTATGCAATGGATACCCAGATTAGTTTAGGGTGAGTTTACGCTCGTGCTGAGATGCCGAGCTTATTTTACAGTAGTATGTAGATTGTTCTAGATTGTCGGGTGCCGTCGCGGCTGACGACGGACCCAGATTTCTGTATTCGCATCAGATTGTGCCAAAAGACACGTGAGTTTTGGCCGTTAGACCGGTTAGACCCATTTGCTTTGACTATAGTTTGTGAGAGCTTGATTGAGCTCGGTAGCGACACACTTACATACTCGGTTGGGTAACGCCCACGAGTGCCACTCCAGAGTAGGGTTTTGTCCTTTCGTGTTGATGTTGTAGTGTTCGGGTTGGACATACTCTCCACCAACGATCAAGCGTGGTGGTGGCATGATGTAGCTTTGACAGGTGGAACGGATGCGTTCACAGTCCCTACTCCCTAGTGAGATTGGGTCAAAGAGTGTTGTGAGTTGGGTCAGAGAATGCATTTCTATATCTACAGAATTGTAGTTAGCGATAGTATAGTGGCATATAGCTGTAGAGTTTTTCCAGCTTTCTTTATTATATATCCTTTTGCATACTTTCTGTAGATTTAGTGGGTGAGCCGTTGAGGTCCGTAGCGATACCCACTGAGAATTACTCTTTTTTGCAGTAGTTCTCATACCCAGTTGTTGACCCCTTTTTGCAGAGCCTTCTTTTGCGACTGCTGCTGTCTCCGATTCTGACCGTGGAAAGAGTCTCGAACTAGATCTCTTCCAGCCTTGTTGCAAGGCTAGAGGAGTACCTTCCAGAGATAGTTTTGGGCTTTCTTGTACATACCGTGATGTTGTCGGGGTACTCGCTGGAGCGAGTTATGTTGTAGACATTTTGTATGTACTAAAACCCCTCGAGATTTTTATATATGTTATATTTTCTGTTTAACAGCTCTATACTACTGGTTGTAGTTTTGTGTGATTACAGGTTTAGCTATCGCTTCGTATACAGGGCAATTCCTTTGTATACGTGCGGGTCTGTGGGCGTGCTCGGAAAAACGTAGTAATCCAGGGCGTGACACTGATACTTGTCCTTGTACCGGATTTTGTGAATTCCCAACCCACTCTAATACCGACTGTTGTTGATCCAGTATTGATTGTTGGAATTCCGCAACGGAAGCGTCGAATCGAATTGTTACCCTAAACCCGTCTTCTCAGCAAAAACTAATATTATCACAAAATAGAGAAAAAAACAACCAAATAAAAAATATGCAAGTAAAATAAGATTCATTAAATAAGAGAAGATTACACCTGACTCATTTTCTGCATAGAGTAGCTATAAGCCTACAACTCGAGCTCTCTTTTTGAATTTCTTATACTCTTCTCTCGTCTTCTATAAACCCACAAAGAAGACAACTCTTCGCGTCCATCCATGCACTAGATGCACTCAACCATGATTTTCCCTCTTCTGATGCGGTTTCGCCCAGAAGGCATTCTCTCTTACCGTACTCACACTCCAAACGCATCCCAAAGAGCGTTTTTCTAATGTATTCTCTAAAACGTACACGAATCCTACTCCAATTAGAATTCCTATTCCAATTAATATTTAAATCTATATTTTACTTAAGTTAGATTCATACTCTAATTAATATTTAAATCTTAATTTATCTCCAACGGATTTAAATATTAATTCTTATTCAACTAGAATTAATCTACAACTTTAATCAAATCCTAACAATAATTCAATTTAATTAATTAAAATAATTTAAATTAAATAATTAAAAATTTAAGGCCTCGTTTGGCGTGGGTGCTTTTTCTAGTTTTCAAAGCACTTAATTCTATATAATTTGACATACTGAGAGAATAATTTTTTTTTTTTATTGTTATTATAGTTGGTTAGTTTACAACACACTCTGATTAAATAATGAATGATAGCTCTTTAGAAAAAAAAATGAAATAAAAATAATTACTATCATACTTTTATATTTTATTTCCAAACAAATATTTTGATATAACAATTATAAGCAGTCCATCATCTTCTCCATATTGTTTCGTTTAAAAATTTTATTTATAAGAATAAAAAGATGCAAACAAAACCTAATTAGGAGTGTCCATTTAAAAAAAATAGAAAAAAGCTATATATAGTACGTGTTGATTTGGTATCCACACTTTGTTAAGAAACTTTTGTTTGTTAATTAATTGTATACTGTTTCGTTTAAAATTTTTATTTGTATGTGAGTTACAATATTGTTTAGTACAAGTTTCGATCCTTTCTTAATATTAAGTTGGCTTAAGTTTTTTTTTTTTTTTTTTTTTTTTTTTTTTTTGAGAGATAGGTAAGACGCTACCGCCGTTTATTTCGTTTAGAAATAAGCTTAAAATATGAATCAATTAAATTGAACTCGGGTCTCGAGTCAACTCGCCTGTGGCGCTGCCATTAAGTTGCTTAAAGGGACGGTCGCTCTTTTGGTATTAAAAGCTCTGTGATAATAATAGGTCAAGAAAAAAAAAATTTACAGCGGAAGGGTACATATCTTTCTAACTTTTAGTCAAAACAAAAAAATTATATTATAGCTCGCGCTCTGTATTATCAGTTGCAATAACAAATAAATACATTTTTATTATAATTTTTGACGATCATTCCAAATATAACATATTCTTTTTATTATAATTTTTGACGATCTTTCCAAATATAACATATTCTGCATATTATTCCGAATAAAGAATTAATGGTTCACTGCAGGCGTGTATGGTGCGCATGAGTTGCTGTACATTGGTCATGAGCACATCATTTTTTATAAAGTATTTGCTTTACATAAATAGATTTGTTTAATGTGCTTTATAATTAACGTACCAATTGTGATACCATGATGTGGTTGATCATTATGTATGATCGATGAAAGAGACATGCACATTTATTAAGTAGCTAAGCTATCTCCTTCAACATTATTTATGTAAACAAACAATAAATCCTATTTGTACAGCGACCGTTTTGGATGTAATTAATAATTGGAGGGTTAGAAACAAGGAATGAGTTTACTTAGGCTTAGTTTGGTATTGGGGCCTATCCAACGCTATTAGATAAAATGGAGTTGTAGAAAAAGCATATAGGGATATGCTTCGGCGTTCTCCAGTGGGAACGCAGAAAATATATCGTAACCAACTCATCGAGATATGCGGAACGCAATATTACGTACGTACTTTCTCACCGCACGTAACGCAATCTCCCCGCAATACCAAACGGAGCCTTAAAAAATAATATTTTAACTTGTATATAATGTGTAAGCGCGTTACAGTTTATTAACCTAAACGCCAATAAATATTTACATAACAATTATCCAACAATTTCATTCTAAAAAATCTCTGCATATAGTTTTATTTTATTTTATTTTATTGATGTTTTCTGAAATAACATGATCCATCCTATGAATTAAAGCTAGTCGCAATCGATTGATGGACCAGTCAAATTAAGGAAATCCTATACAAATATTACAAGAAGAATATTTATTAATTATTATGATGGTGGTCACAACAATTAATTCCAACCACTATAAATGTCCCCACATTTGGATGTATATATATATCCTATGTTTAGATTCCTATGTAGATTAATAGTGTCCAAAGATTAATAATACTCCAATATAGATTAATAAATTTTTGAACATTGGTTCATGCTATATCTATGAAGCAGCTCAAATTAAAATAAAATTGAAACATGGCTTCTTTAATTGTAGAATTGTTTATTCCAGAGACAGGTACAAGTTCAAATATAAACAAAAATTAGACTAATTTTGTGTTTGGATAAATATTAAGTTGTTTTCGAAAATAAGAAAAATAACGTTTGCATAGATAAGATGGAATAAAAAAGAATAGTGGGTAGTTATAACTAAAAAATAATGATATTATTTCTCTCATTAAATTTGAATTTTAAAATTTTAAAATTTTAAAATTTAAATTTTTAAATTTCAAAATTCAAATTTAAAATATAAAATTTAAAATCTCAAGTTGTAAACTTTAAAATTCAAAATTTTAAATTTAAGATCAAATTTAATTTTGAAAAATAAGAAATTTTAAAATTTAAATTCAAAATTTTTTTAATTATTAATATTTTAAATTTAAAAATTTAAATTTTAAAAATTATAAAATTTTAATTTTAAAATTACAAATTATAAATTTTGTAATAAATTTAAAATCCTCTCTCTCTTACTATCTCTCTCAAGTTTGTTTCAGGAACAATTTCATCTTAAGGGTGTAAACAATAGTTCCCATTAAGGTCCTGTTTGGATGCGTAGTTAAAAAATTCTATGAAATTTTTATTTTGTGATTTTGATCTAAATAAAATTCTGTGACTATAAAAAAAATTTCACATCTTTAATTTTAAGCTGTAAATTAAAATTCAAAACTCAAAATTTAAAAATAATCTTTTATTCTTTTCTTATACCCCATCCAAACCGTGTGTTAGTGTACAAGAGGGCTTTTTTTGCATTTAACCTCCTAACAAATTTTTATTTTAAAAATAATTCTGTCAAAATTTAATTTGTAAAAATGGCGCAGGCGTCGCGCTGCCACGTTAGCGCCACGCGGGCAAAAGATTGTTGGAGTAAATTAAAGATAACAGAGTAAACTCAAGTGTCTTGCTCAAGTGATTCTTGATGATTCGGTTAAATTAAAGTTTAGTAGTGCCAATCACTGGTAAAAATGACATGGGAGATGTTTTGATCTTGCCGATCATGTAAAGGGTTAACCCTTGTTTTTTAGCCTAACCCTAACTTTGGACCAACCTTTATGTCCCCTTCTCTCTCTCTCTCTCTCTCTCTCTTCATGCACTTAACTTTTCCCAATGAGAAAGAAAAAGACTAATGCATTCACTCTCTCCTTCAATTATTATTATTATTATTATTATGTTCTAGATCGATGCCTCTCTCATTCCCACTTTATCATCTTGTGGTGGATCTCCTCTTCTAAATTCACTTTCTATCTAATCCCTTTCATGAGTTGTCCCCTCTCCTTGGTACAAACTTCTTTCCTAAATACCTTTTTGACTCATCATTATTGTAGACAACAAATAATTATTTGTATAAGAAAAAGGGAAAAAAAATGAAAGGAAGTGAAGGTTCTAGATTAATTAGAGTACTAATTATGGGAGTTTGCCTGTGTAAGTGGTAAGCTTTCTTAATCATTGGCGTGATGAAAAATTCTAGAATGTACTAGAGTGATGTGACGTCTCCAATTAATCAGTAGCTTTCTTTTTAAAATTATTTGTTATATCATAATTATAAAAAATATTCTTATTGTACATTTTTTTTATAAAAAGAAGAGATATGATTGGCTTGTTATTAATGATGTGGTGTAAGTGTGACATAGTAGACATTCTCAAACTGCACATGAGTTGAGTTGATGCAAGTGAATGGTTCTTCCTTGGCTTTGCTATTTTGGGTTTATTTTGCTATCAAAGATTCAAATTTGTCACATTTCTAAATGGTAATTAGTTAACAGTTCTAAAATTTGCTTATGTTATCCAATTTAGTACGATGGTTTATGAGTCATAGAACAATCACTACAACAGAATTAGGTTATAGCGACATATGTTTGGGATAATTTTATGTAAGTGTCTCATTTATATCAAAATTTAAAAAAATATCTATTAATGTCTAAATATAAAGCCCAATCTAACTAAAAATAAAAGGTTACTTTACTCAACTCACCCCACCCACCCCATTCGACCCGTTTAAAAAAAGAAAAGGAAAAAAAAAAAAAATCGATTACCATCTCCACTTCTCCCTCCACTCAATTCACTGAAATTCTAGATGAAAAGTCTTTCGCTCTCGTCCTTCTCCGCCACTGTAGCCAACGTGGTAAAGTTTCGTCAGTTGTAGAATGCTTAAATAAGTAATGGCGTATTAGCAAAGACTTTTTTTAGGTTATAACGACACTCTTTAACTGTTATTATAAAGCTAGCGACCCCACATATAGCAACACTTTTTACAAGTGTCTGTAATTTAGCCAGCAGCACTTTTTTTAACTTATACCAACATTTAAAAGTATCGGTATAGACCATTTTGTTGCAGTGAATATACATATATATATATATATATATATATATATATATATATATATATATATATATATATATATATATATATATATAGAGTGCTGGGGTGCTTCCATAAGCACGGAGGCCTCCGTGCTTCCACTTTGTTTTCGATGTTCGGACTTTCGAATCGACGATCGGCTCCGCTAGACTTGATCTAGAGTATTTGAAGTATCTAGAAAATAAATTTTGCGATTTTTCGATATCATTTGCCTAGTGATCTAAGTGGCTCAAAATCAACGGCCGAAAATAAAAATCTTACAAAAGATGATGATATGACATTAAAATTTTAGATCAAAGTTATTGATCTTGTCTTATATGGTATAAAGAATTTTCTATCAAAATTTCACTTGATTTGGATATTTCTACACCGTTAAACTTGCAACCGCTCACCACTAGTTAAAATTATTGATTTTGAGCCCCTTCGATCACTAGGCAAATGATATCGAAAAATCACAAAATTTATTTCCTAGGTACTTCAAATACTCTAGATCAACTCTAACGGAGCCGATCGTCGATTCGAAAGTCCAAACATCGAAACAAAGGAAGCACTAAGCCTCCGTGCTTCCATAAGCATA